>ARYC01019989.1:0-37192 GCA_000711775.1 Oxytricha trifallax
ATTACCTTGCTGCACCAGGTAGCGATGCAAATCCTCCTTGCTTCTAAATTTTTGAATCAATTCTTGTGCTTGCTCTCTTTTCATTGCATCATTCATTGACTCCATCTTGTTTACAGATCTAAGAAATGATAAGCAAATTTAAGTTTATTGATTTCAATTATATACCTCTGTAAAACTTACTATTAAATATGGGCATCCTATAGGAGGTCAACCTCTAAGAAGGATATGGAGAAGGTTTAGAGAACTGGTTGCAAACTTGAGAGATTGATATCAATTTCTACTGTTATAGTTCCATATTTTTAAATTTAAATTGGTACGTACTTAATTAGGAGCAGCTCCTAAAATGCTAGCTACTTAATTAGGAGCAGCTCCTAAAATGCTAGTACTTAATTAGGAGCATTAATTAAAGCTAGTACTTAATTAGGAGCACCCTAATTTTAATCATAAATTAACAAAATACCTCCTAAAGCAGTACGTACATAACATAGGTGCACCTCCTAAATCGGTACGTACTATAATCAACTTATTATTGAAAGTAAAAATGGTTACTTCCTCACCCAAATTTAGAGCTGGATCGTCTCTTACTGCTCATATATCTTCTATAATACTCTAAAAACTTCTCTTGAAACTTTTAGGCTTGAAAAGCTCTCATATAAGCTCTAAGTTATAGAGGCAGTTTTATAATTTTAAATTCAAATTTAAATATGAGCGCTAACATTTTAAGAAAAACAACAACATTTACATCAAACTAAATGAGACTTACCTTTGGCGTCAATATAAAGTGTGATAACTGTGAGATGAACTCTCATAAGGAACTACCAGAGCTATCACTTGAGGTCTCTGTTATTAAAATAGAAATTAATCATAGAAAATAAATGGCAAACAAGTGTGTGGGAGACAGAGAGGAGGAGAAAGGTATAAATAAAATTCCTATACAAACTGAAGAAGTAGAAGTAAAATTTTGTGAGAAGTGTGAGAGAGACTTCGCTCATAAATCTAGTTGGTATAGGCATATGAAAGAGCATAGAGAAGCCAAGCCAACAGTATACTTAAAGCACGATAAAATCGACGGAAAGTATGATTGCTTCGAGTGCCATAAGCAGTATGCTCATACAAGAGATTTAGGAAGCATCTTTTAAAAGCTCACAAGAAAGACTTAGAAATTGAAAAGCATGAAGATGAATTGAAGCTACTAAACAAAAGAAAAGCAAGAGAATCTTCGAAAGTGATAGAGCTCGAACAAGCTAGTGAATCAGAATATGGAGGAAATCACGCAACCTACTAGCATCCGAAATCACAAAAATCATGATTAAAATTCAATATAAGATTCCTGTTCTTCACTAAATTGACCTAGACACTTCACTTTAAAGCTACCTTATATTAGAAGACTGCTTTGATAAGAAAGTTATCAATGATCATCAATACGCATACAAGGTGTATCCCTTCAACTATCTCTTAAGTGATGATAAATATTAGATGGAGTTTACAAATGAGTATCAAGTACTCACTCAAACAAAGTTTAAAGAGTATAGTTACTTAATCAAGCTAGATACTAATCTCCTTGCCAAGGATCATGTTGCTTTTAGACTGCCACTATATGAAATGACCCTCAGAGATTTCATTACTGATCAAAGGAATCATAAGTAGCTTGCTTTGATAGCAACTTAAACCTTACAAGGTATAAAAGAGCTACATAAGTTAGGCTTTATTCATAGAGATTTGAAGCCAGAAAATATAATGATAAACTTCTCACCTGTAAGAGTAGCAATAATCGATTTCAACAGAGCCTAAAGAGTGGAAGTATCAAGGCCTGGAACTGTAACGGGAACGCAAGGGTACTATCCAGAAAGAGAAGACTGGAGAGATGGAGACTTTTAGTGGGATGTGTGGGCTTTAGCAGCAATAATAATAGAGTGCGATATGCCTCGAAACGATTACTACTCTACAAGGTGTGAGAAGGATGCTAAACAAAGAATAAAGCAATTTATTGACAGAACAAGAGTATCTCAATCAATGAAACAAATGGCAGAGTCAATAATAATAAAACCAAACTCAAGATCAGACATATCAATAGAGCAGATAGAGTTGTGGTTAAGTAAGATAAACTTCAGACCTCTCCACATGATCCAAAAGTGCATTTTGAGTGATTAAATTAAATACATTTACTAAAAATTTCACATTAAAACCTATTAATAACCCCAACCCCTAACAAATTCCCTACAAATCAAAGCACTTATAAACCTCATTAAGGGGTTTTGGGGTTTGAATGCATTCAATAATTTTTGTGTTAAACAATGGAGATATGTTTATCATAGCAATGTTGTTAGACATGTTAGTAAATGCAGTCATTTTGCCTTCATACATGTACCTATGTGTTTAATCCCAGTTCATTTCAAAATCAACTCCGAAAGTACCAAGACAAGGGAAGTTTGGAGAGGAAAAAGCTGTCATGTCACTGGTACTCTCTTTCTGAGATCTGTTACCTCTGAATAGTTTGTTTGCAAAAAATACCATCACTTCTGAAATCTAAAAATGACCAGCAACGATTAAGGATCCAAGCAAATTATCAATTGCATCATTAAATTACCTAAAATATTTTTGAATATTTTAATTATTTAAAATTTTTAACTACAGAGTTTCGAAAAGATTTAAATATAATTGCTATAATAATGAGAAAAAACTTTATTACAACTGTAATAAGACAATTAAATATAATAAAAGGAGTCTTTTATTTATTTTTTCATTAAATCAAATTAATAAAATGAGGATTTTATTTTTCAATTCTGATAATGGAATTTAGGACCCTGTTACCACAACTGATTTATTAAGATTCTCTAACATAAACGAGAGAGCTGAGGCGGTGTATGCCAAAGTATCTGTACCTTACAAAATCACAAACCCATCATAATCCTTGTAATTACTTTCAATAGTCTAGGCAAGTTAAACCCAATTGCTTATAGTTATATTGCTTGAATCAATCAGCTCTTTATACTCAAGCATCTTAAAGATAATTCGCTTTTTATAAGGGGTTTCCGGTGTCACTAGTTGATCCTAATCCAACTCAATTTATGCAGCGAATTCTTTGTCATAAAATCCATGATAATTTTTCAACCGTTCTCCTAGTCCCTTCTGAACCATGTATCCTCTCGGTGTTTTTACCATGCAAAAGGTGCCACCTGTACAGATAACCAGTACATTAGTGATATCTTTCTTCATAATGTTCTTTTGTTAGTCCTTAGCAAGACAGTAGTTTCTGTAGTTGACCACGAAGTTGCCTTTAATTGGCAGATTTTTCAGAAGTTTGCTACTTTTACTCTCATACCTTTTCAAGTTATAGTGGAGTTTATCATATGAGCTATAGCCTATGCTCTAGTAGATTGAATTATTACCATTTTTAGGGCTGATATAATTTTCCTAAACTGGGGATACTTCAGTTTAAACCTTTAATATAATTATAAATTTGATTAAACCTCACTTTTTTCAATAATTTATTGATTTATTGTTATAGAAATTTAGATAAAATAGCAAAAATCTTAATATTAAAATAAATTTAAATAAATTGCTACTTCAATTTCACAGTTTATTTAATTAGATATTATTTAATCAAAATTATTTTTTCCTTTTAATTTTATATAATATCATATATAAGTTAAATAAATTTTAATTTCCTCCAAATTACCACAATATCTAAGAAGTTTCATAAAATTATGTATAAATTTTACTCTGTATAAAATTGAAAGAACACTGTATGAAATATTTAGTTAATAAAGGGAAAAAGAAATACATAAATCTTTATAACTTAAAAAATTAAACTTTTAACTTTTTTTAAAAATATGATAGTAATTAAACTTTTAAGAGCTTAGAGTGCTACACGCTGCATTAAAATTCTCATGTGAATCGGATTTTTTCATGTTCTTTGGGGTGCCCTTGGATGAATTATTGGCTTCCTATATTTTTATATCTTGCATTTTGACTTTTCTTATGATGAAATAGTGTGAAATTTAATAAGCCTGTAATTGTGAGTTTCTTGAGAGATTTAAAAAATGCCCTTAAAGTTATAATTTTATAGTAAAAAACATTATAAATTTTCAATAAATAATTAAATCTTAATAAAAACCTGGAATTCATTAAACTTGTTGTCTAGGTTTAATTATATATTAATTATACACCAAATTTATTTTATTAAAAAATTGGGTAATTTTAAACATATGATAATGTTTTTTGAGATTGATAAACATTTGATTTTAACTTTTGCCTAATTATAAAATTGTGCTTTTTATAGTTTATGTGATTTCAATGTGATGGCTGCATATATTAAATCAATAAAATGGAAGGAAGAGGTTTAAAAATCTCAAATCAAGAAAAATCTATTCACCATTACTTTTGAAAGTGGAAAAAAAGGAATAAATTATCTAGGTTTAAATGAGAGTGTATTATACCCATTATACTGCATCCTTAAATCACTCATTCAAATATTAATATAATAAAAAACATTGCATTCTACTTAAATTGTAATGGTAAGATTATTATATTCATTTTATGAGGAAGTATTTGGCCATATTTATATTGTCATCTTGTGACATCACTACTAGAATTTATGTTTGATTAAGTATTAATTGCTGTAATAGAAATAATATGTAATTATTCAATTACAAAAGCTTTTTTTTTAAAAATAATTTATCTTCATTTATTTTTTTAGAAAAATTTAATCTATTCTGGTTAATTGATTATTATGATTGTACAATTTTCATTATAGAATTATTGAAAAGTTAAGAATAATTTATGCTTTATTTTACGTAAATAATTAGATTATCTAAATAAAATATCCAATTAAAAGCAGTTTAAGATATGAGTTGTTATTGCTAATGGTATAAAATAATTTCTGCAAATATAAATGTAAATTCTTAAAACTATCACAATTTTATAATCTATATTTTTATTCACAACAATTATCTTATCCTACCATATTTCTTAAATTTATGAAAATTAATAATCTTTAAATCTTTTAAAAATTTATTCTATATATAAGCAAAGATTCATATCCCCTTTTCTTGAATATCTATAATTATAAATTACTTTTGAGATAAGATTAAATAACATGCTACTTTATATAGACTACTAAGTTCAGGATACTTTTCTTATTTAATTTGAATGATTCCCAAAATATCATCAAATTTTGGACTTTCGTCTAGCAAATCATATTGTTTTATTATAATTATAAATTTAATATAATGGCAAATTAAATCTCTATATCTCACTTATTAGACCCAATTCACTGTGATGAAGTAATTTAGGATCTAGATATCTCAATAATTAAAAACCCTTCTAGTATACATCCTTCATTGTAAAAAATCGCTCTCCCACCTGTAATTTCACAAAGCCAACTTACCAAAAACTCATAATAAAACGCAGAACTATAAAACGAAAATAAAACTTCACTTAAACTGAAATAACTGGTCTTAGATCAATCATAGTTCTCGCATAATTAAAATAATGTGACAAGGAATTCTTAGAGCATATTGCCATTCCTAACCTCCAGAGACTATAAGAAATCATTTGATAAAGATTTTAGACTGGAATTCTCAAATTAAGCCCCAGAGAGTTGAATATTAATAACAAACAAATGATAAGTGGGGAAATTATATGTCTTATTCATTTTATTATAAATTGTTAATGATTTAAATATCTACTCTATTAATTTTTGTATTATCTTTGCTATGCTTTTTTTATTTAATTCCATACCTTTACATTTAACAAAAAAAATTCTAAATATGATATATAAGTTTATACTACTAAAAGAGTTTCCTTTAGCGAATATTTTATAGACTTAAATAGCATTAATGGATTAATATTCAAAAAATATTTGATATTTTATTTCATTTATAGTTTGGCATTAATGTAACAAAAATTCTGGTAAAAAATATATCATCAAATATGAGTAATAAAACCCCATAAGTCAATTAAGAATGAAGATTGGGAATTAAGAATAAATAAATTAAAAATATATTATTATTGGAGTAAATTATTAAAGTTTTGGCTAATTATTAAAATCATTGGCTCGGATAATTGTCTCTATAAAATAAACCAATCAGGGTGCGTGAATTTTTTTTAACCATAATCATAACTTATTTTAGCCAATAATAATAATAATATATTTTTAATTTCTTTATTCTTAATCCCCAATCTAAATTCTTAATTAACTAATGGGGTTTTAATAACAGAAAGAGATTGCGAAGTTTATAAGAAAGAGCTGAAGCAGAGAGATAGAAGCATTCTTTGATAGCACTAAAAAATCCATAAATTATAATAAATTGTTAAATAACTTTTGAATGCTAAATTTGTTCAATAACTTTAATGCATAAGCTAAATTTTTGAATGTTAGTCTTTATTTTAAAAAAAACACAAACTTAATCATTTTCATGTGAAAAAAAATGTCGAAACATACGAATTAAGCGTCAGAAAGAAATCTTTAAAAATATTATTTACTCTACTTTTTCATTACAATTAATTGTAATACTGAGTTAAGAATTTGTAGAATACGTTCTCATTATTTTGGTTTTTTAAATATATAAACAATAATGTTGAATTTTTTATAGGCTTAAATATTTACATTTAATTTTGAGATGTGTTCTTAGCATTTATTTAAACATATAAAATTATACTAATAATTTAACGCCATTTCTAAAACATTAATGACAACATTTTGACTTAATGAGATATTTTCTGGTCTAATCTAGACAAGAAATGCACTTATTAACCATTTCCAATACTTCTTTATTTTCACTTACTAAAAATATAATTCCTGTTATTTTAATTAATCTATAAAATTTAAATTCAGATAGTTCCTTAGAAAATGAAATTTTAATTGCATAAAAAAAACCTAACAATAAAAATTATCTTAATTAATTTTATTGAGAAGAAAATAAAATCACACAGATTTCACATTTTTTAAAATAAAACTCCTTTTATAACTGTTCAATATCTTTATTTTTCTCATTTTTTATTAAATTCCCTAAATTTATATAATTAATGAAAGTTTCATATTAATCAACATAACTTATACCCAATATAAAAAAATAAAATATAAGGAAGTATATTATTTCTTGAAAAATTAAAAATAAACATAATTATATTTTCATGAATAAAAATTTGAATCAAGCTAAAAATTTCTTTTGATATTTACTATTCAATATTAATTTCTTAAAGCCTATAATTCGTGAGTAAAATGTGTTTACCCAAAATTGCATTAATATAAAAAACTCTTCAATAAAATATTAGGTATTTTAACTATAGCAAGACAAATTACTAAAAGGAAATCAGATAAGATAAAGTGAGTATAATTTTAAATAAGACTAGTAAAAACCATTAGACACTATTCCTATAACTGAGAGGTGGAAAAAGTAGAGTTATCAAAGTTTTAAGCTGCCCATTAATGAATTTATAGAAAGAGAGAAAACTAAGAAGGAATAAAATAAAAAGAGTCAAAGACCATTTGAAGTCATGAATTATATAGAGAGCTGCTTGAGAGAGAAAGATAAACAAAAATTTATAGCAAGTTCAATAATGAAATTTCATTGCACACTTTTATATCAATAATATTTCAAAGCAACTAAATGAGAAAGATAAATTGGCTGATACTATTGAGCAGAAAAATCTCTTGCAGCACTCTTTAATTACACATTAATAACCTCACAACGGACACAATCAATCTTTTATTTCTGGTTTTACAAACATGAACTTGAACAAACAGCCAATCAGGCAGCAAATCTTCGCAGAGCATGTGAAACATCAATTCGAGAAAAGCTTAAATGGAGGCATCGCAAGCCCCAAAAACACCTTTTTTGAAGATATGACTTACAAATCAGAGATGGAGAAAGAAGCACTGGACAAGGAATAAGATCTGAATAGTAAAATTAATCTATCAGTTCAAAGGATTGTCAAGAGAAACCCTACCTCTCTAGATCGTTCTTGATAATTTACCAAAAATAAATAGCAAAGCCTCTGCTATTCATCTAAATACAAGCAGAAATATAAATAACTAGTCGAGTCTAAGTCATTCTAAAAAATAGCTTTTGTAAAGTATAAGTCAATCTTAAAATAACCTCAAGACCCGTTCTGAAGTTACTTAATCTTAAAAAGTCTTGTAGAAATATAGAGAGTATTCAATAGTCTTAAACTATTATTTATTTGCTTATAATGTTCACTTTAATGAAATTATGGAAACTTTCATATTTATATTGAATCTAATTATAAGATTTGCTCAAATTTACTTCTTAATAATTTAAATAATGCAAGAAATCAGAACTTTAATTTTATTATTTATTTCATATATATATATATATAAAAATATCTATTATCTATGATTTTATTTTAAGTTTAAAAATCTTTTCATTAGTTTTATTGATTCATATATTCTTGCTTTGTTTATAACAAAAAAAGAATTTCTTGAGAATTTTAAATCTTATTCTCTTTTATTAATATTTATTGCTTTTGCTATTATCAAATATTAAAACCCCATAATAAATAAAAAATATTGAATAAAGCATTTGTTCTAAACTTTATAGTTTTTGATTTCGAGACTCATAAGTCCCATACTCACTTACCAAACACTGGTGAGACAGAATTGAAGAAGAAACTTCAAGAAAAACAAGACGATTTGATCACAATTATTCGCAATTGCGATACTTTCCGCCAAGGTTTCATTGATGAGTAGAAGGATATGCGCTTGTAAATAGAAAAATGTGAGGATTCTTTAGAGGTGGATCATGATGAATTGAAAAAGAGGACAAAAAGTAAGAAATTACTGATTTTAAAGGAGGATCTTAACAATGGGAGAAATCAAAATGAATATAGAGTTAGATAACCATATATTGAGTAGTTTAGGAGAAGTTTAAATACCCAAAGATAAGTAAGTGATAATGAGGAAATTATGATTATTGAGCCATAAATCTGATAAGAATGTTGATTTTATTAATAATACTAAAGAATAAAATTTTATAATACTTTTTTTTAAATGTTTTATTTGAGAGATAATGAGGTATTGATGAAATTATAATTATGAAATAAAAGCTTATTTAGTGTTATAGATGATTTTGTCAATCCTTTATGTAAAATTTATTATTCCTATAGTATAAAATTCTTTTTTTCAATTTCTTTCAATTTGACATATTTTCAACAATCATATCTAGGGAACTTTTCAAAAACTCAGAACTATATTTAAAAAATTCTACAACATATATTTATCTTACTTTTGCTTTAGAGTCTATGCCTGATCTTTCATTAGATTCATAGCCCCCATTATAGCTTGCCTCTCCCCCTAGTATTTAACAAACATATTCTGAATTTCATCGGCATGTATACTCAAAAAGTTCATGTTATTTTGGAAGTTTACCAGCGTCTCATTGTACTCCTCTCGGAAATGCTTCTATTTAGTGTCCAAAGCTGTTTTCTAGATTTGTACTATATTTTCTTTCTAAGCCAGTTTCTCTTGAAGGTTTTTTGGAAGTCATGGGTGATGGTTGACTAGTTCACACTAGGAGCGATCATTATAATTAGGGTGCATCAGAGAACATGTTGGTTGGTTTCTAACCCCTGAACCTCCATGGTTCATGTCTTGATTATTCGAAGTAGTTTGTCTATTCTGTTCAATGATTGAATTCTGGATTTGCTTGTTCTGTCATCCTGGATTGATTCGGTTTGGGGTGCTCTCAATACGTTTAGAGAATCGCCATTTTTATCATTCTATAATAAGAGTTTGAAATCTTAATTGAAAACTTACATTTGAAAAATTATTGTTAATTATACCAACATTGATACCACTATTTTAAGATAAAAAATTGATAAAAAATTAGTTTTTATGGTAGAAATTATTTTGGTTTATATGTTGATTTTACAAAAAAAATTAAAAAAATCTAAATTGGATGTATTTTTAATATTTTTTCATCAAATTTATGATAGAATTAATCAAAAGTATCACAAAAAAATAAAATTAGCAAATATTTTCTTGCATTTACTTTTTTATTAAAGAATTAAGAAACTATGTTGCTTTAGGTTAAAATTTTCTTTGAAATAATATTTTTTAAATTGCTTATTATATTACTGTTTTTTATTCATTTTATAAATTCAATTAAGCATTTAATTTTTATATAATTTAATAAAGCCAAATTTATTATTTTAAAATCACAAGATTAAATTTATAAATTGCTTATATCAAAATTAATCATATTTACATTGTTTTTGTTTATAATTATAATTATAAATAGTTCATTTCTCAAGTCATAGCTTATGATAAATTTATTTTGAAAAATCTTACTATTTTCTAAAGATTAATTTCTATAATATATCTATATATCTATATATATATATATTTATAAATTATAATTCATAAAAGAATTTCATTTAATATGTTATAATTAATAAATATATTTATTATTATTTAACGTAATTTGTCAATATTGTATGCCCATCCATAACAAGTGCTTGACGTTTGTTTACATACTGTGAAATGCTCCGTGACTGTTCCTATTCAAATCCTAAGGTTGGAATTCCCTCTGGCAATGTCTCTTATCTCCTTACTCATCTCTTAGAAGTGTCGCTAAAGCCACAGGTCTTTTCTGCTGAGCCACCAGTAAGTGGCATTTCGGGCTTCTCTACTGCAGTGCTGTCACCCGTTTATCCATCTTAGAAGAAATATAGTGATAAATAATAATGTATCGAATCAGAATTGGAGACATAAATGGTTATTAATATATAGTATAAAATATTTTAGATTCTTTAAACTTTTAGGATTCTTTATAAGTTATTCTAAAAAATATAACTTAACTGCTGCTTTTTATTTTTGCTTGTTATTAAGTACAACACATCAAATATAGATTGTTTATATTTTATGTCAAACTTTATTAAGGTATTTAACTATATAATTCTTAATTATTTTTCATCATATATTTGGAATATCTGAGTCTCCAAAATATGAGCCTTCAACATAAGCAATAAAAGCAATGTTAAGGGGTTCTTAAGCATCTGGATTATTTTCATTGACATCAATATACAACTTTATCCTCCCTTTCTTAATGAAGTAGACTATAAAATTGTGTGTTAATTAATCACTATATATACTTACTTTCATCTGAATGATCTCCTTGTGTGTACAAAACATCAGTGGGCATAAGTTTAATAGGTCTGAGTGCAGGAAGAATCGCCCATAGAAAGTCTGGGTCCTTTTCCTTAAAAAAGTTAATTTTTTGAATGATCTCTCCATGAGTATGTTTAACGACTTCACTACGTAGAGCAGCAGGAAGATCGTTCAACAGCTTTTCTTGCTCCTCTAGGTTGTTTTGATGTTTATTGTTGTTTTCTAAATGGCGTCTTATCCTAAACATGACATCTGTTGGCAAGTCAGTCCTCTTGGCGAATTCAGAGAGGATACTCAGTTTCTAAGAGAGAATGGCGCTCTGAGTGTCTATGCTTGCAATAATTTGTGATAAATTACCAATTGTGAAAGAATAGAAACCTACACCGAAGATCATCCAGAGAATTGCTATGATTTTTTCTGAAATAGTTTTTGCATTTATGTCTCCAAAGCCAACTGTTGTTAGAGTATAAAGAGCCCAATAAATTGATGCTAGGTATTCAACAATTTTGAATGATTTTTAAGCTATTATGTATAAGAATATTTTGGATTATCCGCTGGGCTCAACATCCATATATCCGAGCCTGACAACCCAGGTATCAGGATTGAAATCATCCAATTTAGCACTTAAGAACCAAAAACACCCAACTAAATGCACTAAAAAGAACACAGTAATAGTAACACTAATCATTCTCACAATGCCAGCATTCATTTTTAATAGAGTCAAACAGCCGTTTCATGGAACTTTGTTGTTTAAATAACCTAAGCATTTTAAACAGTCTAATGATCCTAATCAAACGGTAAAGTCTAGGCAATCGAGTTAGACGTAAAAGCTTGACGCTTGAAGTTTGAGATTTCTTTCCACCAGAACTTTAAGTCTCACTTTCCAGCTGTAATTCCATAAGTTAAATTGGGACACAGGACAGTAAATCAAGTACGAACCAACTTTTGAAGTAGGCTATGGCTATTTGCTTGTGTCGCACCTCAATACCCACTTTTTTATCTTCATAGGCAGAAAAAAACGATAAAACAAGGTCAGTGAAGAAGATCAAATCCATTAAGGTATCCATAACTATCATGTATGTTGGGTTTTCATCTACAAATGCTATCCTGAATGGCACATACGAACATTTAATATAATCAATCCAATTAAATTGATTTGTTTCAATGAGTTTGTATAAATTCGCTATTACGAAGCTGTGTAGAGGAGCAATATTGTGATGACTAAATTCCAATAACTTTTAATTTTATCATCAGGCATTATAATGCATCTTTTACTTCTAATCATAACACTCTGTGGATCTTCATGCTCCTCTCCTTTTCTGGCAGCACCATAGAGATAAATTTTCTTGTTTAATTCTCCAAATTTTGCGAGGATGTGCGCAGCTCCCTTGGCTTTTAAGAAAGCTCTGTGCCACAAGTATTTTACTCTGTCTTACTGCTCTTGGAACTTCAACTTGCTATAGGGTTATTATAGATAATTGACAAATTTAGTTATTAAGGTCATACATAATTAGGGGATATGCTAAATGCAATACATTAAATAACGTTAACATTTTGAAGGGATTAATTTGACTTTTACAATTATAGTAATGACATTAGTAACTAAAGCATAATTTCTTAGTGATTTAATAAATAATTACAGTATAATATATATGATATTTTAAATTTACAGATTCATTATTGAATAAAAATTAAAATTATAATAATTCTATTTATAAATTGATATATTTTAAGGGAGTTTCAAACTCTGTATCACTTTCTCCCTCTGAATACTAATCTTCGTTATCATGATTAAGTTTGTGCTACTTCCCACGTCTACACATTCGCAAGCATTTCTGCCACCACGGCAGCTAATCAGCCAGCTCCAGTGCTTTCTTGTTGGTTTTCGGAGATTTCAATAAGTCTACTGATGAGTTATTAAGATCATCTTTAAAGCTCAAATTAGCGCCTCTCTTAGACATGATTTTCCCTTGATTGCTACTTTTCTCTTCAGCCTCCTCTGAGATTTGATTTATGGAGTTGCTTGCCCCATAAATCTATTAATCAGATTTGCCCTTTTTCTAGAGGGCATGTGAAGTGGTATCATAACGTTAGATTGGAGCTTGTCTCTGAATTTCATTGTCCAAATTTAGCAATTAAATCTTGAGTTGTTTCTAGTTTTTCTGTTTTTGTGTTTATTGCTTGTTCCATGCGATGATGTTCTTGCTGCCGTTGTCCACTGGAAGCTCCTCCTGGATTTGAATGAAGTGCCCACCCAAAGAGTGCTGATTTTAGTAGACATTCTTGGTGGAGTCATGCTTCACTGGGGTTTTGAGTAATGAAGATTAGTGGCCGAATATCCCTGGCTTGATCAAAATAAATTATATTGTTTCACTATTAATGTAATTTAATAAATAAGTAGAAGAATTAATTCATTATGAAACAGTTTTTTGTAAAGCATAAATATTAATGTTTTTTACAAAAGAAATTATAATTATAATGAAATCAAAAGAGTGAATAAAAAATTATTTCTATCAATTAAAGCTTATAACTACTACAATAAATTTTATGATACAAATAAACATGCTGATAATTCCTTATTTTTTTCCTAATAAATTTCATATTAAAATATTTATATTTTTTTGAGTTTTTACTGATTTTATAATGCTTAAATCATAAAATTGATTTTAATTTTATTTAATCAGACATTTTAATCGAATTTAATAGCAAATTTTCTTTCTGGTATTAATAAATTTATAAATCTTGATATCCCTCATTTTTTATTTAATAATAGATTTTTTTAATTTATGCTAGCTTGTTAGGTGAATTCATTCTTTCAAAGCCAGGCCCGCCTCTACTGCCAACTCTTAAGTGCACTCCCCCATTATTGCCCACATTACCTGCACTATTAGAACTTTAACCACCAGGACCCCCATAATTGAATGCATTATTATAATTATCAAGCATGAGTTGTTTGTTTTAGTTGGTGACCTACCGGTTGTAGCTCATTTATTACAGCATCTCAACTAATTATTATTATAGTATTAATTATTAATTATAAGAAATAGTATTCAATAAAAATGGGACACGCAACCAGAACAATGACCAGGCAGTCTAAATCTCAGAGACAAGCCAACTCACATTAGAAATTCGTCAAGAGAAACAGAGATATAAACGGAGATGGCAACGATGCCGATAATGCTGATTAGAAGGAGAAAAACTTAAAGTTAATCAAGCTTACTGACTAGCAGGAGAAAACAGATAAATTAAAGTTCGTGTATGATTTGCCAAAAACACTAAAAGACCTTAAAGAGCTGCTCGCTGATTAAAGTGAAGAAGACCAAATGATCATTATTTATATATTTGCTTTTAAGAGTTATAATGAAGAGGTGAGTGTTCATGAAATTTATGTAAGTTTAATTATCTAGAGAATCAGAGAGTATCACAATCCAGAAGTAAACACTAAAGCTGAAGCCGCTGAGAAATTCACAATTTTCATAATAAACTTACTCAGATACTACCTCAAACAAGAAAAGTCTCCAAAATCAATAAGCAAACACTTGAAGGAACTTTGCAGCTGGAATGGAAGCATATTTGCAAGCTACATGAAAACCAAGCTTGTCAAAGTGGTCCAGAGCATTAAAATGATTAGAGATGGTGAAACTCAAAATGGTGAGTAGAGCAATGAGGAGAGAGTGAAATCATTGTTGGAGTCAATAGTTGAATTGTAGAGGGTGTTTATAGAGATATTGGAGTGCCCAGAGAACTCTAAATTACTTGAGGTTATTGAGTAGACATGCTCACATTTGTACATGATTTCAGAGAAAATCATGAAGGGAAACGTTCAAGAGATTGTTTCAATCGCTACTAATGATATTCAAATTTGTCAATCACTCAAGAAGAAGTTCAATCCAGCAATTAAAATAAAAGTATGAGTTTCTAATGAATAATTATATTACAGAAAGGTTTACCAATATTGTCTTGAGATTGGCAACTTTAATTGGCAAAAAGGCTCACTCTAAAAATGTCACATTACTCAAGTCATTTATCTCTCTCTACTACGCATACAAATAATTGTTAAAAGATACTGGAGTAGCTCCTCAACTTTAGATCATTGAGGTCAATAAGGCTTTAAAGGCATCTTTGAAAAATATTCCCTCCTAATATTCTCAATCTCTGATTGTTGATGATTTGGATTAAGATGTACAGTTGGTTTATCTTCAACTATTGGCAAAGAAGCTTAAGCCACTACTATTGATTATATTTATTAAGTCTGTAGAATTACGCATTTAATCTATGATATATATAATTACTAACTACCAACATTTGCACCTTTAATTGAGGAAGATTTCATGACTTTCAAGGACTTGAGAGGAGTCAAGAAACCAATAGATGAAAAAGAAATGAAGCGCAAATTGAAGAAGAACCAAAATCACTCAAATATTTATTCTCACTCTTTTCTTGGTTCTTAAGCTACTTTATACATTTTTCTAATTTTTCACTGAAACCTTAAAACTATTGTAACTGTATACTTTTAAATCACGCATTGAGAGAATTGAGAAAAGATACCACAATGATTCAAGTGCAGAGAGAGCAGGAGATGAGCTATAAGAGAAATCAGTACAACAAAACAGTATACAAAGCAGGCACCATCAAGGATGAAATGTGATTCACTCAATGTCTCAATCACATACACTTAATTAACAATTTATTTATTTAATGCTTGAATTTATCTTAAAATGATTCATTATTGTTTTACTAAAGCGCAATTTAATATAGAAAATACATATAAAATAAAGCGTATTTATCGAAATTCAAAGTGTGTAAAACATGAAGTGATAATAAAAATCTAAATAATTGTAATAATAATATATAAATCAGAATGATTAATGATAACAGAAGTTTGAAGAAGCTCACTCCAGATCAAAATTAATCTTCAAAGAATGCCAATAATAACAATAATACTCTCTCTGTCATTGAAGATGAAAAGAAGGCTTAATATCGAAAATAATCAGAAGATGTAAGTTTTTTAATTCTATTTATCATGAAAAATACTTATCTTCATAAAAATTATGCTTTTACAATTGTGATTTTAAGCATAATGAGCAATTATCCATTTTATAAATCTCTCTTTATCATTAAATATTTTTCTTCAAATATTGTGAAAATAATCTTACGCTTTTTTAATTAAAACATTGACTTATAACTTGCTCTGTTTTAGAAAACAGACTTTATGTTGCCATCGTCTATATCAAACTTGGGAGACGACACCTCTATAAACCTGACAAACCTGAACCGTTCCCCTATGTTTAAAATGCCCTACCTGCCCTCCCCGAGAAACGCAGACAACAAAGATAAAACACCACATAGCAAATAGAGAATCTTTAATTATAAAAATGAGACACCAAGCAAAGACAAGAACAGTGGAAAAAACACGAGCAACACGAGGAAGCACTCGGACAACAAAGCAAACGAAGACATTTCCAATTTATTCAACAGAATTCAGTAAATTAAGCAGTTGGGAGAGTAGTAGAGTAAGAGAAACATATTAGATTAGATGGTCAAAGGTGGCAATAAAATGGGCAGTTTCGTGGTTGAAGATGGAAGTGGCAGTGGAAACGGACCAGTGAATAACAATTTCCAGACACCCAGGAATAACATCAAATTCGCTTCTGCAGGCCACATAAATTCGAATTAAGCACCTACTGAGGGTAATTATTAGGAAAAACACAATAATGCTGCCAATAATTTAAGTTTGAAGCCAAGCCTTTTCAACAAGAGACAGCAGAAAATTGATACAAAGCGAAAAATCATCATGAAAAAGTCACTTTCCAATGCTAATATATACTTTTATAATGAAACCTTTTAGAATTCTTTATATATTTCAATGTATTTACCAACTTTTTAATAATAAAATCACGTGTTAATGTGAATGATCATCTTCATAGTATGAATCTCAATAAATCCATAAATAAAAATAATGGCAAAGACCAGCCAGATGACATAGACTATGATGACTTAATGGCTGATGATACATCGCCTTAATCATTTTAGATTAGAAAGAGTAGATTTACAAGATTTTGTGAGAAAATAACATGTTGTAGGAAGGGTGAGAATAAGTATAAAGTAGATATTAATGACTCGGACAACTACCTAGAAATAACTAATGAAAATGATTACACTGACTATCCTGAACTAAAAATGATGTTAAATTACTTTTTTTAAGAATTAATTTTAACACTTTTTTATATGTCTATCTATGAAAGAGAGCAGAGACTACTTGAGCTTTGGAATAGAGCTTTCCAAAAAGCTAAGGGAGCCGCCGTGATTCTATCAACGTTTGAAGCATTAAGAACCAAAATTCAGTTATTTGGTAGATAACTGCTTGTTAACAGCAAGAAAAAGCAGGATGAAGTTGTGATTATTGAGAAGAGCTGTCCTTTGATTATTATGCAGTAAATGATTAAAAATCAAATAAATTTTACATATCACTGTTTAATACTAAAATCAAACCATCAATTTTAGTCGTGACGTAGACGTATCTGAGTGAGTTGACGTGGCAAACTCTCGTGACGTAGCAGTCATAAAGTAGAAAACTCTGAAAAAACATTCTCGCTATTACCTAGTCTTCTCCTAAAATCAAGATTTCACCACAGTTTGTACCTGGGGACAGAGCTTGTGAGATCCAACTGAGTGACAGAAGATGGAGAAAAACGCTTACCGGTCCCACCGCTGCTGGGAAACGTAATCCCTATCCTTTCGCTGAGGTAGCTTCAGCACCCTAACCCGGTGTGGGAGAAAAATACTTATCGTTGGCTTCAATGGTTTCCGTCTTCTTACTTTCGAAGGCAGAGCTTACCTTCATCCTGCTCCCTATTACCTAGGAAACTGAACTCAAGCCAGGTAACTCATCTATGCAGGGAAATCCTTAGCGTGCAGACGACTCGAGGAGTCTAGAATCTGACAGATTGAACCCCGCCGACTAGCCCCTCATACGTTGCGCCCAGCAACCCCTACCTGCCCTCGGTAGGCCTTAGTGTAAGTAGAAAGCTCTATCAGAAAGTCTCCAGCCTCGGGCCCCTGTGGGTCACCCTATCCTTATAACTTTCTAATTTATATTTTCTGTCCTTTGATTATTATGCCTCAGAGCAAGTTTATAATTTTAAACCCCTTAACAGATACTTTTTTTTTAATTGTAAGCTTTCTTGGAATTTAGTAATCATAGTTTTACTTCTATATACAGCCACATACATGCCCTACCGTATCTGTTTCATCGACGATGCTTCTACAGGTTCCTTTTTGGCTTTCGAATATATGGTTGACGTGCTATTCTTCCTGGACATCCTCATTAACTTCAACAGTGCTCTGGAGATGCCTGATGGCACAATAGATCCTAGATTAAAGTTCATAGCCATGGCCTACATGAAAAGTTGGTTCTTCTTGGATTTATGTGCAACTTTTCCCACTTAATTCAAAACCCCAAAACCCCTTAATGAGGTATAAAAGTGCTTTGATTTGTAGGGAATTTGTTAGGTGTTGGGGTATTAATTAAATGCGAGACAAAAATAGCAAGCTTTTGGGTCTATTTATGATGAAGATTATATAGATTTAGTGTTTAAACAGCTATGTGGATGTGATATATACAGTTAATAAATCAAACCAGTACTAAAATATAAGTCTATTGCGCTACTCTTAAAGCGAAGTCCGTCAACTGTTCGCACCCACTGTCTGATAGCACTATAATTAAAACGATTGTAGCTAAATTCTAAGCCTTAGAGTAAGTCAAAGTTTCTATGAAAGAATATTGACTATGTTATTAATGAGAAAACTTTGAAGTATTGAGCTCACTTCTCTTTAGACCAACGAGCTACTATGTTTCATCGCCAATTCCCTGAGTTGAAGATCTGTGCTTAGTCTATAGACAACATCTATAAACGAAATGGTATCTCTTACAAAGGTGTGAATCGTATCAAGAGAGTAATTGATTTCGCTCTGCCATTTACAACAACAATTTAAATTTTATTTATAATTAAATGCAGAAAGCCTAATAAAATAATATTAAGTTTATACATGCAGACGAGGCTGGAGTTACTTTCAAAACTTTCATCTAGAAGTCTTGGTATAAGAGGCATAGTAATATATAAGTATATGACTAGAAAGTCAAGGTATAAACAATGGCAATTCTTGAGTAATTAGTGAGGATACTGGTTTAGAAATAATTGTTATTCATCTTCACTCTATTAAGACAGAGCAGTATATAAAGTTTTTAGAACAGCTCAGAGAGAAGTACCCTGAATAAGAGATTATACTGTTTGTTGATAATCATTCTGTTCATAAGACAAAAGAAACAAGGAAGTGTTTTGAACAACTTAGAATAACGCCAGTCTTCAATATACCTTACAGTCCATAGTTTAATGGATTTGAGTTCTTCTGGGGTATATTTATTAAAAGGTCATTACAAAAAGCTGATGCTATACCACTTGATGCATTAACTGCCTATTGATACAGTAGACTTTTTTAAAAGCTCAGCGAAGAGAATAGATAATTAATTAGCTTAAAAGTGTGCTAAAGAAGGGAGTGAATGTAAATAAATAAGTTTTGTAATTAAGTTAATGAATATATAAGTCACATTTAAAATTCTTTAGAGGGAGCTGGCTTCTATTTCTTTTCGTCCTCTTAAGGCTTGCTTGAGCCAAGGTTTCTTCTCTTGCTGCCACCTCCAGCATCTATTTCATTTAATCAGGAGGCTAAATATTGGAATAAAGTCTCTTACTAACTTCATACTTTGTCTGCGACATTCGCTCTCTGTGAAGCTTACTCTATTCCTTCATCAAGAAGATGCCAGTACCAGATTTTTCTAAAGAGTTAAGCTAAATCTTACTTGAAATATAAGGGTGCTTATGCAGCTCTGATAACCAGCTCTCACTTATCTTGATCCCTTGTCTATCCTTATCTTCTGAAGAGATACTGTACCTTTCTTATGAGATTCTTGAATAATTTCTTTCAAGTAATCACCTTTAATTGTTGCAAGTATGCCAAAGAAATAGTTTCTTTCAGGTAGTTTATTTGACAACTACTTCTTAGTAGGCAGGTACAGCGAAACCTCTGGGTCATTCATAGCATCATCATATAAGTTAGTCACTGAGATTATGGATAGTTTGGAATCTCTGCAAACTTTACATCGCAAGTTTTCAATGCTTTCTTCTCTTCGCAGAGTATAGCTCTTAGAAATGAAATTTTAGTACCTTCCATCGTTGGCAGGAACAAACCAACTACATAATAAAGATTAGCAACTATGAGCTCATTACCTTGCTGCACCAGATAGCGATGCAAATCCTCCTTGCTTCTAAATCTTTGAATCAATTCTTGTGCTTGCACTCTTTTCATTACATCATTCATTGACTCCATCTTGTTTACAGATCTAAGAAATGATATTCAAATTTAAGTTTATTGATTTCAATTATATACTTCTGTAAAACTTACTATTAAATATTGGCATCCTTTAGGAGGTCAACCTCTTAGAAGGATATGGAGAAGGTTTTGAGAACTGGTTTCAAACTTGAGAGATTGATATCAATTTCTAATTTTATAGTTACCCTCATACAAGATACTAAGAGAACCATCTTTGAATAGCCTTGAAGATTAAGACACTCAACTGAAGTTGCTCAACAAAAGAAAAACAAGAGAGCCTCTTGAAATTGCTAAGCTATGACATGCAAGCAAATCAGAGTATGTGAGGATTGCACGCAACCTCTTAGTATCAGAGAGACACTTAAAATCATGATTAAAATTCAATACAAGAAAATACCAGTTCTTGCTTAAATTGACCTAGATACTTCTCTTTAAAGCTACCTAATATTAGAAGACTCCTTTGATAAGAAAGTTATCAATGATCATCAATACGCATACAAGGTTTATCCCTTCAACTATCTCTTAAGTGATGATAAATATTAGATGGAGTTTACAAATGAGTATCAAGTACTCACTCAAGCAAAGTTTAAAGAGTGTAGTTACTTAATCAAGCTAGATGCTGTTCTCCTTGCCAAGGATCATGTTGCTTTCAGACTTCCACTCTATGAAATGAATGACCCTAAGAGATTTTATAACAGATCAAAGGAATCATAAGTAACTTGGATAAATAGCAACTCAGTCCGTATAAGGTATTAAAGAGCTTCATTAGTTAGGGTTTGTTCACAGAGATTTGAAGCCAGAATATGATAAACTTCTCACCTGTAAGAGTAGCAATAATCGATTTCAACAGAGCCTAAAGAGTGTAAGTATCAAGGCTTGGAACTGTAATGGGAACGCAAGGGTACTATCCAGAAAGAGAAGACTGGAGAGATGGAGACTTTTAGTGGGATGTGTGGGCTTTAGCAGCAATAATAATAGAGTGCGATATGCCTCGCAATGAATACTACTCTACAAGATGCGAGAAGGATGCTAAACAAAGAATAAAGCAATTTATTGTCAAAACAAGAGTATCTCAATTAACGAGACAAATGGCAGAGTCAATAATAATAAAACCAAACTCAAGATCGGACATATCAATAGAGCAGATAAAGTTGTGGTTAAGTAAGATAAAGTCAGACCTCTTCCACATGATCCAAAAGTACATTTCAAGTGATTAAATTAAATGCATTTACTAAAAATTTCACTATTGTTAACCACAACTCCTAACAAATTCCCTACAAATCAAAGCACTTATAAACCTCACAAAGGGGTTTTGGGGTTTTGATTCTTGGAAGCTCAAGATTCAGGGAGTTCCAGCACTTCAACGACAAGCGCAAATGGAACTACTACAACTTCGACTGTGAGTACAAAATCTAATGCTAATTATAACAAACTGCTGAGGCTTGCAAGACTACCCAGACTCTATAGATTGCTTAGAATCTTGAGACTCTTCAAAATAGTGAAAATATTGAGATACAATCAGACACTTCAGCGACTGTTTGACAAAATCAAGATGAATGCTGCTGTCAGCAGAATGATCTTCACTTTGGTTTTTGCTTTCTTCTCGGTACATTTGATATCATGTTTCTGGTATCTGGCTTCTAAGTTTGATGATATTGTTTAATTATTTTATAAATAATTAACAAACGATAAATAATTATAATTTTTTAAGATTATTGTTGATGATTTTATTATCAAAAATGTAAAAATATATAATTTAGAGTAATCACATGTAAAAAGAATTAATTAATATTAGTTTTTAGTTCACATTTTTATTATAAGAAAAATTCATATAAATAGTTTTAAATTTTGCTATTCATTTTAAAAGTATGGCTTTTTTTTTAATTTATTTTAAACTATTTCATTTTAAAAAATCTTTCACTATATTATAATTTTATATTTATATTGATATATTTATAATATTTATTTCCAAATTTAAATAGGCTTTAACTTTAATAACCCAGATACTTGGTTATCCAGATTGAAACTTATTGATGAAGAGCCCTCGAATCTCTATCTTGAATGTTTATATTGGTCTCTGCAAACTGTAGCAACAGTAGGTTTCGGAGATTTTGGTGCGTATACAATAAATTGAACAATTTAAAGAACTAATTTATTTTTTCTATCTATTATACAATGAGTAAAAATTGAGTCAATTTCCAAAATATAATCAAATAATCAATCATTTATTCACGCTATTTTAATAGTAATATTTTTAATCTAATTAAAAAGCACGTATCTCGAAATTTTGATCATTTTGAGATACGTGCCAAATAAATATAATTAAATAATCATACATTAAACTTCTAGTTAGAAATGAAATTAAGTATTTCTACAAATGAAAGTTCATTTAAAAAGCTTTAAAAAATTAAATATATATTTATTTTGTTTATAGATCATACTGATTATTTTTTTAAATTTCTATGTTTAATAAAAAAACTATTTATTAATATTATCATATCTATATTATATTAAAAAATGAACTTTAATTTGTAGAAAAACTTAATTTCATTTCTAACTAGAAGTTTAATGTATGATTATTTAATTATATTTATTTGGCACGTATCTCAAAATGATATAAATTTCGAGATACGTGCTTTTTAATTAGATTAAAAATATTAAAATTAAATAGCGTGAATAAATGATTGATTATTTGATTATATTTTGGAAATTGACTCAATTTTTACTCAATAGCAGAACTCTTTCTATGCATAGTATGGATGATATTTGGAGTAGGTTTCTACTCCTTCGTCATTGGTAACTTAACCTCAATCATTGCCAATGAAAACGCAAATTCAGAAAATCTCTACAATAAACTCAAAGCCTTAGAGGAGTTCGCCAAGAAAACAAGTCTGCCTGAGGAACTGCACTTCAAAATCAGATAATTTTTGGAGAATAACTATAATGAATTATTCTCACGAATTGATGAGAATTAACTGCTGTAAGAGCTCCCTATTACACTCCGAGATGAAGTGTTTATTCATAAATATCAGGGTTTATTGGACACTATTGAATTCTTGAGAGACTGTGATAATAACGAATTCGTTTGGGCTATGGTCTAACTACTGAGAAAGATTAAAGTTGATAAAGACGACGTCGTTTATTGGGAGGGAGACTTTGCCGAGGAAATATACTTTATTAAAAGTGGAAAAATCAGACTTTATGCAGAAAATGGCTTTCCATTTGCTACATATAGTGATGGCTAACATTTCGGAGATCCTGAGGGTAGGTCTTAACCATAATTTTAACAATTATTCAATTTAGTTATGTTTAAGGAGACAAGAGATGGAAAGGCGGTTGCTTAAACAGACTGCTTGTTTTATGGTCTTCATAAGGATGATCTTGAGAAATTAATTGAGCAACATGAAGATATGCATTTTATCAATTATTATCATTATTTACTATAATCAACCTTATTTTTACCAATGCGTCAGCTAATTTTTGAATAAGCAAAGACAAAGAAGCAGTTGCATTAAAAGAACAAAGATTAAGCTAGCAAAGTTCAACCAGTCTATGGTTAAAGTAACAAGGGAGCAAACTTTTTAAAGCAAGCTATGAATCAAAAATTTGTAATTTTATTGAGATTTTTACAATAATTATCTTTGTTAGGGAATGAATGGAAAAGAGAAGAAGATTGATGAGGAAAAAGATCCTTTTGAAAAAGAGAAAGAAGGAGATCTCAAACTAGATTTTTCTAATATGAAAGAAAATGAGGATGACAATACCTACTCTAAGATGAAAAGTAAACACTATAAAACACTTTATTTGAATTCTATTTTTAGAGAAGAGCAGCTCATAAGTGAGACCGTAGACTGACGATAATAGCTAAAGAGTAGCTTCCAAATTATAAGATGACGATAAATCAACCATTCCCAGTTCATCCAATTTTGATAATAATAATTTCTAAGCTTTCAAGAAACACAGAAAAGCCTCAGAAAGCAAGAACTCACAAGAGTCTGCAACTTAAATATTTAAGAAGAAATAGAGAATGAATAAAATGCTTCAAAATGTTGATTCTGCGCCTGACTTCACGAAAAACGTTTCAAATTTGCTGCAGTCACAGATTAAAACCACTAAACTATTATTTTTCTTAATAAATATATTGACTAATAAAACCATGAATTATGTGGAGTTAAATAAAAAAACTATCAAAATGTGTTAAGTTATGTTAGATTTAAGTAATTATATAGTTTATATATATATGTATTTCATTTTAAAATCAAATCTATGTATTAAATTTAGTATTTATTGAGATTTATATTATAAGCAACAATCAAAGTTCTAATCTACAGCAAATTAACAATAGATAACAACCACCAAACACCTAGCGAGGATTTTAGGACAACTCTATCCCTCATATTCAAATCAATGACTACGATAACAATAAATATTCTATTTATTTTTCAATATGCCTTATTATAATATTTGCATTTTATATTAAATATTTAACAATCAAAACAATCATGAAAACAACAACTAATCTCCTAAATTTAAGCAACAAAAGAACGTAGAGGAACTAAAGAAGGAATTTAAATTCAGAAATAAAGTGTCTACTTTGGAGTCTTATGAGAAGAAGAAAAACGATAATTTCAGTGTTTTTAATAATAATATGCACTTGCCATAGGTTTAAGTTCCTTCTATACAAGAGATATCAATTAAATATTAATATTATCTGTAAAATCATATCATTTCCCTATTAAATTATATAAATTTAATTAATAACCATCATTTCGTAGTATTTATATATTGTGAGATAATCGAATAAGATGAGAACTTGGGCGATGCAGACGCCGAGTAGGGGTTGGAGAATTTAGCAAGATTTAACCAGGACATGAGTATGATAGCCTTGAATGTGTATCAGGTGTACAATTTATTTGATTTAATTGGCAAGGAAAACGAGGAAATCATTCAGTGGATGCACTCACTAGAGCGACAAACTGTCTCTGCAGAGGAGAGGCAAAGTAAAACAATTAAATGATATATAAACAATATACTCTTATTAATATCTGAAATGCTTATTATGACCATATTTATTAGTAAGTATTTTATGTTTATAAGTTATTATAAAATTGTAAAATTTTTTTTATAAAAAAAGTAACATAGAGAAAAGAATAGACACACTGATTACAAATACGACTTCTAACTAAAACAACCCTCAGTGATGATTCTTTAATAATATTTTATGATTTAATATTTTATTAATTGATTATTAATAATCGTTTGAAGTGATTTAATTGGGTTAAATTAATTTTTAAATAACGAGTGTCTTATAGGAATTGAACCTGCGATATATTTAATATTGCAAAAATACACATATACTACTGTATATGAAGTGGTATATAGTAATTATTACATATTTTGACAATAATATGTAAGAAAAGACAAGTAACTAATAAGAACATATATTTTAAAATTGTGAAAATGGAGACAACTCTATCACTCAACAAATAGATACTTTCCAGCCACCTGCCTCACTCTTCAATAGTTTCATTAATTTATAAAAATATTCTTTAATAATTAATATCCGCAAATATTATTTAATGTAATTATTAGTGCTGTTGGATGGAGAGCAGATGGGCCAACCATGACACAAGGAAGAAATATTAGAAAAGAAATGAGATTCAGTAATAACTAGACTGATTAACTTCCAAAACACCTTTTCAATAGAAAGATAAATGAGAATCAGCCAATTAAAAAAATAAAAGAAAATTCGTTTTTTCGTATTTTTAATTAGTGAATGAAATGATGAAATAGTCTACTGTTCTAAAGATGCCATCACCATCAAGAAGTGCTGGTCCAGACATGATAAAAAGTTCAATCAATACGAATGCACATAATGTTCAAATGCTGATGACTGAGTAAGATCAAGTTTCATATAGTTTACTAGTAAATGGCAACTAGTAAAATCGATGAGATACCAATAATCACTCAAATCTTAACCAAACTGCGTTAATATTTTAACCTAACAATGATTCATTATTAAATCCTATGTGTAAAGTTTTATTTAAACTGATCGGCATAGAATTGATGATAAATTAAACAACGGTGACAAACATTAAGAGAACTATGAGAATGACTGGGAAGACGTGGAAGAGCAAGTTATAGTTGTAGACTACACTAAAATCAACGATTTAGTGTCAAAATTCAAGGATAGAGATATCTAAAATTGACAGCTTCACTTTAAATCTGATATGAAGAGCATAAATAATGAAGAAAATCGGCATGAGCAAGTGATTAGTAAAGATGAAATGAAGTATCAGTTTTCACAAGATTTCGCTGATTATTTATTCAAAAATTAGATAAGCAAGGAAGGAGTGAAAAATATGAGTCACAATTAAGGGGATTTGAGTATTGATAAACTCAATAATCGACTGCACTAAGAAGATAGAGCAAAAACTATGCAGGAAATGGTAGGTTTCAAAATGGATCGATAGTAAAAACTCACTTGGTATTAAGGGCAGTTTTATCCAGTAGTCGGTACAACATTAATTAAATTAATGCATCAACTTATTTACAATCCCCTTTTTCCATTATTAAAGTATTTTTTATGAAAATTAGTTCTTGAGATAGATACAGTGTTGTAAGATACAAAAATTCTTGGTAAAAGCTAAGAATATTTCCTGCTAGACAGAAAACACCTTGGATCCTACGCTAAAATAAACAAAGCCAATGTTTTAGAAAATATGTTGGATTAAGTTGCATTGAACTAAAATAGAGTTGGTGTGAATGGACTTAAAGTGCTAAGAAATCCAACTTTAAATTCTGGGAAGTCATCAAAGCGAACGATTTAAAAATGATTGTTAACTATATATTAATTTATAAGGAATTAAAACTATTTAAAGCGACGTCATGTTCAGAGGAAGGCAGATGGAGTGAAGAATATGCTTGATGATGAGTTTTGTGATGATGATGCTGAATTGGATGTAGATAACTTTATGTATAATTAAATCTAAAAATAAAGTATGAATTTTTCATATAAAAATGAAGTATGATTTTTTCCCCAAATAACGATGGTGGATCACGAAGGAAGAGAGACAAAAAGAAATGGAAGCAGCACAGTAAAATCTCAATTTAAGTTCTAGATTCAGCTCAACTCGCAGAACTCAAGGCAAGCAAGGTGAAGCACGAGGACAGTGATGATAATGATGCAGATAACAATTCCCAATAAGAAGAGCAGAAATTAGATAATCATTAACATTAAGATGAACTCAAAGATGAGAGTGGAGCTTATTAATAATATGAGCAAAATTTCAATTAAAAGAGGCAAGTGTCATTCGGGGATAAATATCTCAAAGAAAACTTGGGAAATGAGTAAAGATGAATATGCAAGTCAAAAAATCATAAATAAATTAATACTATAGTAATTTTATCAAGCAAATTAATGAAAATATACTTAAAGATCAAGATCAAATCAAATTATAATAGTTTACCAATGTATTTAATTAACTAATAATTCAATAGTAACTTAAACTTTACAGATTTATTCTATATCTATATAAAAATTGATATATCTCATGATTAAAATTTAAAAGTGTGAGAGAGAGTATTGGAATGAGATGATATAACAATTGAGAGTGTAATTAATTAAATATAATAATAGATATAAGATAAGATGAAGGTGTTCCCCGAGTATTTTGACTTCAACCAGTTTGAGATGTCTAGAGAGAATCAAAAACCCCATAAAATACTATATATTATTGGGTATTTATAATGTAATTAAGATTATTTTGAATATGTAAATATTAAAAAATGTCTTTTTTATTTAACTATAAATGAAAATAGTCATTTAATATTTATGTCATAATTAACATTTATTTTACGTGAATTTGAATTTCGAAAGCACAGATGCTGGAATAGTTGGTATAAAAAATTACCTTCAGATTATTACCATAAACTTTCTTTTATACATTATCTATTTAGAAATCTCTACAATTTAATTTATAAAAAAAGAATAACAACATACAACTTTCAATTGCTACTATTTATAAATCCATATATCAAATGTATTTTTTAGTAATTATTAATTTCTTATCGATATTACTAATATTGACAATTAAAGCTCTTTAAAGTAAATTTATAAGCAAATTGAAAGGCTTGAAACTTTAGAGTTTTTCAAGTAAAGTATAAATAATACTTGCTCCGATTATGCAACCCTTTTACTATGAATTTAAGTAAGATTCTATGAAGAGTTCATTTTAGGGTGTTGCAATTATAAATTAATTTAAAATTGCTCTCAAAAACTAGGGAATTTTGAATGATAGGCATATAAATAATTTAATGTGGTAAAATTATCATCAACACTTACTAGATTACTGAATATTATAAATGCTAGATTTTGACGTAGTAACGACTATTTCTTGAGAACCATCGATTAAAAAGTATTTTTGATTTCGAAATAAACTTCACTCGATTGAATGAGTTAGACTTTTATTTATGTTTTTAATAAATATATATTAGTTTTTTAATAGATTTTTATTACTGTTTTACTAGTCGTGTCATAATATTTTCCTTCTTGGTTTATTTATCTATAATATATTTTAATTATGGTGTATTTTTATATTGCTTTATAAATATGATTGTAAATTAGTTATAATTAAAATGCTATTAATTTTTCATTATCCTATTTTTATATTATATTAATATGATTAAAATAATTTGATTTTTTATCTTATTATTTAGATAATTTAACAAAATCATTTTTGGACAATTTCTTTAGAAAAGTTATATAATAATCTTTCTGACTAAGCTTGTCAATATCTGGAGCTCCTTTAGTAAACAGTAATCAGCCTGTAAATATTTTTATATTAAAATAACCACTTTGCTTACAGTTTTCCTGTCCTGATTTTCTTCTCATTTGTTCATATTGTTTCTGCTGAGTCTGCCCATTGGTTTATAATGAAAGAATTAAGCTTTTTTAGAGTATTGTAAAGTAAATCAGCATCTTGGTCTCTAGATAGGATTGTAAGAACAAGGCTTTTCAGGATCGTAAAATGTTTACGAAGTCGGATAGTACTTGCTAATTTCTTTGTCGTACATTAACTTTTTTAATTCCTTCAGTATATCAACCAACTTATTTATTTATTTTTTAGTTTTTCTACCTCTTGCTTGTCCTTCGCACAACTAAGGATTAATTCCTGATAGTTATTTATGAATGGATTTCTTCAAATCAATAGTGATTTTAATGTCATTCTAGTTTTATGTGATAATAACTATTTTATATCACAACTTAAGTCAATAATTAGAAGTTCCGTTTTAAAATATTTTATAATTTTAAAAACTTAATGAAAAATTACTTAAAAATATTGGGGTTTTAATATGCATACCATTAAGAGACCATACATTAAACCATATATATTGTTTTACCAACAATTCTTCTCAATTTATTTACTCATGTCATAATTTTTAATAACATTACTTTACTATTAAATTTTAGTATATTTATGTAAACATCTCATATATTATATAGAACACATATTTATGAGTTTGAATTAACTTCTACAAGACAATTAACTTCAAGTTCCAGGAGTACAACTCAAACATTAAGTTGCAGTGCGTGCACTGGCACAGACTCATCCGCGCCTGCATCAACGTCTATGGATACTTCGATTTCTTAAAGCAAATCAGATGTATGGAGGCAGTCGAGTACTTCAAGCAGTGCATCCAACTTAACTCCTTCTTCGCCTACCACAAGAAATAATTCTTAAGAAATTAGATATTCTTCTTCTTTTTAAATGATATAAATGGATTTTAATGGAATTTATTGATAATAATTGTAAATTTTTAATTCAACATTCTAAATTAATTGATTATTTTAATGATTATTCGATAAATTCTCTTTGAATAAAGACCTCTTCTCTTTATTAAGTGTTCAATTAGGTACTAGATTTTAATCCAAATTTTAAATGTTAATTATTTGATTAGTACTACTTTCATCAATAATTTCAACAACTTTCTCCACTGCTCCTCCCCTGCTTAACAAATATTTACTCGAACTGCTATTAATATCTACAAGTTTATGCTTTAACTTGCTTTTAGGTCTCTTTGTGAAAGGGGATTAAGAGTTTTTATTTTAAAAGTTTATAGCAACTGAGTGATGTCTCTCTGAGTTTATTAATCTGTTTCTGCTTTTCTTTTGAGTTTTGGGGTTTTAATTCTTATCTTAATTGGTAGGATTATTATTAAATTTCATTTAATTGATCATTTATAAAGTAGGTTTAAATTAAAAAAATTTTTTAAAATTATCAGCAGTAACTTTAGTTTTCTCTATTGCTCTACCTTTACTGTCAATTTGAAGCTTTCCATTAATGATGAATTCTGGTTTATCATATAAACTTAGTTATATTCGGTTTTTACTAGGTTTCTCTTGATTTATTTCTAATCCAAATTAATTTATGATTGCTGCTTTTCATTCCTCATAACTTTGAATACTCTCCTATCACATTTTAATAGAAAGTATATCATTTATAAGGAGAGTCTATTTAGAAAATAATAAACATCACGATTTTAATATAAACTGGGTTGACAATTCTTCAATATGGTTTGCAAGTTTTACTCTGAAAAATTAATCATAATGGCTTGTTGAATAGCCCATTTCTCTGGAGTAAATGGCCTTTTCTATTAATTTATCTTGTTATTTGAAGTTTGCCTATATAGATATTGATTGTTCCCATTCAATCCAGTTTTATGATTATCTTTATTCTATTCCATCAAATTATTTGGTGATTAGATGCAGGCATCTCGCTTGGTATTGGTGGTCAGTAGATTCATATTTAAAGTTTCCTCAGCGTCTAATTTATTTATAAATGAGAGACCTCTGCTTAATTCAGGGGTTTCCATATGATTTAAAGTTTAAGTCCCTGTTCCCCCTAAGAAATCATAGTTCCCATTAGGATATGTCTCTGTGTTGTTATTCATATTTGAGAAAGTCATAGTATCAGCTTTTTAATATTAAATGTTTAGTAACTTGGTCTCTCCATTTTGAATCTGAATTTTGCTTTGAATAATTACTCGATTCTTCTTGCTTTCCTCGAGTTGATGAAAAGTACTGGATCTTTGTAAAATATTCATAGAAGTTGCACTTCGATTATAGTTATGCTAAGCTAATGAAGATGACAGATTTAAATTGTCCTGATCTTTGTCATCTCCATATATGTTTGTGAAGGATCTATTGTTTATTTAATTCTGGATTTGATCTAATTGTCTATTCTGAGAAGATTAATTGTTTTCATTCGATTTCTGTTATTAATTCATAAGATCGTCAGAGATATCACTGTCATCTAAAATTGAATTATCTATGTTTATTTTACTAGGGTAAATGTACTAATTATTATGATTAATTTAGCCCTATTTTCTAGGCTTATTGATTCTGAAATCTATTGTATGTTTTTACAGCCCATCGTCAAGTGTATTTTTAAACAGCTACTTTTACTCAGTAATTTATGATTGGGCAGACATTTTCTAGTGTAAATGATTCTAGTTATTAGTATTCAAAGATTTCATGCTGGTGTAATTAATCATAAGTTTCCCTTGAACCCCTGGAATGGCATCATCACTTTCATCATTCTTGTTTACTCGCTTTGAATCCTTGTCACTTTGCTTTCTTAAATGAGTCAGTCCTATTCCAAATTTGAATTTTCTCTGCTGTTCAGCATTGTTCAAACTTCCAGCTGAATTGAGATTTTACACTGTAGAAGACTGATTGAAATTCTTAATTCGATTCTATATATCATCAATCATTTTATTGCTAGCTAGTGATGCTGCTGCTTTCGGATCTTATATGATATTGTTTAGATTTCTGCTCACATTCTTAGATATATTAACAAACTTAGGTTCTTTAGGCAACTCGCTATCTTTCAGGTGTTTTAAGTGCAATTTCTTTATGTAATCTTGGCCGCTTTAGCTCTTTGCAAATTCTTTTACCACTTTAATTTACTCCATCATTCTTTATAGCATAGGTTGGATGACTAGTTGCTAGTTATGATTTGAGTAGGTTGATGAATCAAAAGGCTGTTAAAATTTTTAAGGGCTTAGAGCAGTTTGAGGTCGATTATATTTTCTACTATTTTATAAATTTGGATTTCCATGGCGATTACTGAATACATTTATAATTGGCATTTGTTATATACACATATCAAACATATGTCATAAATATTAGTCTCAAAAAATATACAGAGGAGCTATTTTATGGTGAAAACTGTGAATCCCTATTTAACCTAGAAATCTTAGTTTAAGACTCAGATTATTGCTAGTGATTTTTCCCATTTAAAACTTTTTAATTGATGACATTGCCCCATCCACTAAATTATTACCCTCCTCCCTCTTTTATGAGATATTTCTTACTATTACTATTGGCAATTCCTCTCTGCATTAAATTGGTAACTTACGCACTTTATGGCCTGTTTCAAGCATTGTTAAAATTATTATTATCAAAGTTAGTGGTAGACATGCGTTTTTCTTCAATTTAAAGTGGTGATGTCCCTCTGCTTTTTATTAAATCTGCGTTTTTGTTTTTGGATAAAATTTGCTCTTTTGATTCGGGCATCACATGAAACAAATCACTATACAATTTTACTATTTATACAATACTAAGACTTTTGTTATGAAGAGATAGTGTGGATACAGTATTATTAAATGATATAGATTTACTTACGAATTAACTGGATTAGCTTAATTTTACTTTACATAGAGTCTTTTGACAGTAGATGACTGCATTTCTAATTTAATATATTCCAAGTTTATTTTTTTATTATACATTTTTAAATTATCCTAGAGACATTAATGCAAAAATTAATTAAAAAAATGTTTGTTATTTATACCACAAGAAGTACTTCCCCTAAGAGTACTATCACTCAGAGTACTGGAGAGTTTCACCACACTACGACAACGTCTTCGTAGATTCAGATTGAGCATGATTTTATATATATATAAACCCCAATACATATATGCGTGATAAATTTATAAGTTGGTATAGTGATGATTTAATATCGATAAATAGCGAAATTCCAAACTTCACAATTTAACTTATTATGAGAGGGCCAATTCAAGAGTCTTAGAAAGAGAGTCTTTAAGAATGCTGCTAATTGCAGTTTGAGTGTTCTAGTGATCATATATTGTTGAAAGTGTTCCTTTTTCTATACTTAGTCCATATGTCCATAAAATCCAGTAGCTTTCCCAACTACTTTTTGTAAAAATTCAACTTTAGTATAAACCCCCCCTCTTATAGGGTCTAAAATCCAGTCTGAAGTCTAGAATCCAAAGCCAGTCTGGACCCCCTTCAACCATGACCTCGATTTTCGAAAACGAGTGCCTTTGCTTTCCATTCTACTTTCACTGCACATTTCTACTGGTTATATGTACGTTATGAACAGTATAGGGTTGAATTCGCCATTAGGCCCTCGGATTTTTCGATTTTTCCAAAAAGCCAATTTTCAATGAGGCCAGACTCGAAAAGCGCTCAAAAGACCCATGGCGGGTCCGCCATTTCTTGCAAGCCTATTTTTTTCACCTTTATATGTTGGTATTAACATAAGCAATGCATTTGAACTGGTTTGCGGGCTGTAGCTCTTTAAATCCACTGGATAAGTGAAGGAGAGAGGATTTTCTTATAGTAAATTTGAAGAATCCAGTGGTATTTTTTAATAATCCACCTATTAAATTAAAAAATCCAGTATATAATACTATAATCAAAATTTAAAAATACCATGAATCCAGCCCAAGAGCGGGATCAGCTTGCTGAGTCTTTTCCCCTATAGATTGAAGAACGAAGCCCTGGTAAGCTTTTTTCCTTTACTAAGCACCTATATTAGAGTTAAGGAATGATAATTCAAATGAATGGTTAGCTCAACTTCTTGAGCAGGGTGATCGGATTTTTGAAAATCTTGAAGCCAAGGCTAATATTGATGAGGGCGGCAAAGTGAAGGGCATTAAAGCTGAGTACAAGGGAGCCCAAGATAGCGTCAAAATCAATAGAGCAAAGGAATTCCTACATTTAAACAACTATGATTTGAGTCTTCTGTTGTAGCAGGAGGATTTCAAAGGCTATTAAAAGACATGGGATTTTAAGAACGTTGTGAGAAAGTTTATAAACAATAACAAAAGCAAGAAAGCCAAGAACAGCAGTGATACCAAGTCACTGGTCTCTGAAAATCTTAACCACTCCCTCTCAAACGAGGAAATGAAGGTGAGTGAGTTCCAGACTACTGTGAGCTTAGCAAGTGAATCAATGCAAGCTCCAAGACCCTTACCTTAGCTGGTTATTAACTATGGCTCAATCATTGGCCATGAGATGTTGGTCAAGCACTTTGAAAGTTTCAAATAATCAAATTATTAATAAAAGGAACAGATCCTTCAAGATATAATGGCCCGCAACACCCAATCACTCTTTTCGTTCTTTTAGCACTTTGAGATGGCAAATAAACCCTAAGTGAACCAAGGGCTCTTCTATTTAATTACAGAGTTGATCTCAAGTAACTTAAAGCTAGACTAAGACTCCAAAGCTCGTATCTTCTTGGCTGCCCTCAGTTACTATACAGGGGAAAAATATCAGCCAGAAGAGAACTTAATATAAGAAGCAATTCTCTTACTTATAAGGTCACCCAATGCTAGACAAGCTATAGGCTTAGCCAACTTGGTCTTTATTACTGAGGCAACATGTCTAAGTAAGCAGCTTGCTATAGTCTAGAAGCTAAACGACTCTAATCCAGGCATCATTCAGCTTTTGGCTTAAACATGGCACTACTTTTCAATTGACCCTTAGGTCATCAAACTAATACCAAATTCCTTCTTTATAATGAACGTGCCTTTTATTATCTTGCTTAAGCAAGACTGTGGATTGAACCTTATAAGAGACATTCCTGTAGAGTATACAGAGTACTTTGTAAGAATATGTGCCTTATGCTCTGCCCCTAACTTAGAGTCTTTAAAAGACTACATATCTTCAACAAGGGCAACCTTCTTATAAAAGCAAGAAGTCATCGACAAAGTCTCAATGGTGCATTTTATGAAAGGCCTTGCTTCAAGACTGCAAAGCAGAGATCAATAATGGGTAGGGAAGATTGAACAAATCAGAAAGTATAGTAATTGATTGTGAATGCGCAAGTCGAGAAAAATGTATAGTTAAGCATTCACACTATTGACAACTGTCTCAACTGTGACTTCTCTGACCTTGATCGAATAATGCAATTGCCAAGGACTATGGAAGCCTTCTCTGAAAAGGCTGTTAATGACCTTCTTTAGCTATTCAAGAATGAGAACATATAAAACCAAGTAGCATCCAGATTCAATAGCAGGTCTCCAAAGGAACTCTTAAGAGTAAGTGCCGAATTAGAAACTTTAGAGTAAAATTTAGGCTTCAAATTCTACTGCTCTCAGGTCTTATGTTTAAACTATACCTGTGACAACCTTAACATCAATCACTTCATTCATTTTGGTATTGGCAATGGGAAGACCCTAATATGCATTGCTTTAGCAATCCTTATTGCTCTTAAAACTTAAAGATCAGTCTTTATACTCAGCAAGAATGAGCACTTAGTGCAAAGAGACTTCAAACGATACTAGAGAGTCATTAAAGCAATGTAGCTTAATTGCAATCTAAACTTCTTTGCCAAGGATACTGGCATCTATTTCTACACTTACCCCTAATTAAAGAAGATGCAAAAGAACAGCAAGGCTGTGAGTGTATGATAGCAAAGCTACGTATTAGTGGACGAGTACGACTGGATTATGTTTGATGGCTCTGTTGATACTATAATCAACTCTCTTGAGTACTTTCAGCAAGCTCATAAAGTGATAGAATTTTCTGGAAGCAATCTCTCTTTTACTGAAGAGAACTGTTTAAAGCTAGCTTTTCAAGCTACACCTGTAGTATTTCCCACTCTTGATTAACTCTAGGGAAATATAAAGACTCAATACCCGGATGTGTTTGTGAGCACTAATTAGAGTGATTACTTGGCTAAGATCAAAGAAATTATAATAGAGCAGCTAAGCCAACTCCCCAGTTCTAATAGTGGCTTCAACTAACTAAAATGCAATAGAGATAGGCCTTTTGAGATCGGGCTACGACTTCACAAGTCTAAGCAGAGGGCAAGCCGCCAATCGAATCCATGATTGAAGGCAGATACTTAATGAAGAATGCGAAAAAGGAATATGGAATATACTTGCTGAAAGAAGCTCATTGAAGAGGGACTGACATTCAGACGAATGATGAAATCAACTAGAACGGAGGTTCTTACCTCATCATCGCAGATGTCTTCTCTAAAAGGTATGAAGAGCAGATTATAGGAAGAATTGGAAGACTTAATACTAAGGGCAGATGGCAAAGAGTTTTGTATAGACTCAACTCCAAAGATAGTGCTGAGTAGCTTCTTTAAGTAGAGTAGAATGAGATCGACCTTATATTAGACATAAAGTTCAATGAAGTATAATTTAATTTGTAAGACAAATAAGAAGCTATTGATATGGATATTAATCATCAAGCAAAGGAGCCCGAAGTTCCTTCTGAATTGATTATAGCCATCGATCATTAAGTTGCAGTTGTAAAGGCTATAGTGGAGAAGATAGTCGAAAAAGTAGAAAGTTCTTTCATAGGAGCCAAAAAGGATATCGAGGAAGCAAAGAAGGCCTCTGAAGATGAAA
>ARYC01019990.1:0-12183 GCA_000711775.1 Oxytricha trifallax
TGAATCCCTATTTAACCTAGAAATCTTAGTTTAAGACTCAGATTATTGCTAGTGATTTTTCCCATTTAAAACTTTTTAATTGATGACATTGCCCCATCCACTAAATTATTACCCTCCTCCCTCTTTTATGAGATATTTCTTACTATTACTATTGGCAATTCCTCTCTGCATTAAATTGGTAACTTACGCACTTTATGGCCTGTTTCAAGCATTGTTAAAATTATTATTATCAAAGTTAGTGGTAGACATGCGTTTTTCTTCAATTTAAAGTGGTGATGTCCCTCTGCTTTTTATTAAATCTGCGTTTTTGTTTTTGGATAAAATTTGCTCTTTTGATTCGGGCATCACATGAAACAAATCACTATACAATTTTACTATTTATACAATACTAAGACTTTTGTTATGAAGAGATAGTGTGGATACAGTATTATTAAATGATATAGATTTACTTACGAATTAACTGGATTAGCTTAATTTTACTTTACATAGAGTCTTTTGACAGTAGATGACTGCATTTCTAATTTAATATATTCCAAGTTTATTTTTTTATTATACATTTTTAAATTATCCTAGAGACATTAATGCAAAAATTAATTAAAAAAATGTTTGTTATTTATACCACAAGAAGTACTTCCCCTAAGAGTACTATCACTCAGAGTACTGGAGAGTTTCACCACACTACGACAACGTCTTCGTAGATTCAGATTGAGCATGATTTTATATATATATAAACCCCAATACATATATGCGTGATAAATCTATAAGTTGGTATAGTGATGATTTAATATCGATAAATAGCGAAATTCCAAACTTCTCAATTTAACTTATTATGAGAGGGCCAATTCAAGAGTCTTAGAAAGAGAGTCTTTAAGAATGCTGCTAATTGCAGTTTGAGTGTTCTAGTGATCATATATTGTTGAAAGTGTTCCTTATACTATACTAAGTCCATATGTCCATAAAATCCAGTAGCTTTCCCAACTAATTTTGCAAAATTCAACTTTAGTATAAACCCCCCTCTTATAGGGTCTAAAATCCAGTCTGAAGTCTAGAATCCAAAGCCAGTCTGGACCCCTTCAACCATAACCTCGATTTTCGAAAACGAGTGCCTTTGCTTTCCATTCTACTTTCACTGCACATTTCTACTGGTTATATGTACGTTATGAACAGTATAGGGTTGAATTCACCATTAGGCCCTCGGATTTTTCGATTTTTCCAAAAAGCCAATTTTCAATGAGGCCAGACTCGAAAAGCACTCAAAAGACCCATGGCGGGTCCGCCATTTCTTGCAAGCCTACTTTTTTCACCTTTATATGTTGGTATTAACATAAGCAATGCATTTGAACTGGTTTGCGGGCTGTAGCTCTTTAAATCACTGGATAAGTGAAGGAGAGAGGTATTTCTTATAGTAAATTTGAAGAATCCAGTGGTATTTTTTAATAATCCACCTATTAAATTTAAAATCCAGTATATAATACTATAATCAAAACTTAAAAATACCATGAATCCAGCCCAAGAGCGGGATCAGCTTGCTGAGTCTTTTCCCCTATAGATAGAAGAACGAAGCCCTGGTAAGCTTTTTTCCTTTACTAAGCACCTAAATTAGAGTTAAGGAATGATAATTCAAATGAATAGTTAGCTCAACTTCTTGAGCAGGGTGATCAGATTTTTGAAAATCATGAAGCCAAGGCTAATATTGGTGAGGGCGGCAAAGTGAAGCATTAAAGCTGAGTACAAGGGAGCCCAAGATAGCGTCAAAATCAATAGAGCAAAGGAATTCCTACATTTAAACAACTATGATTTGAGTCACCTGTTGTAGCAGGAGGATTTCAAAGGCTATTAAAAGACATAGGATTTTAAGAACGTTGTGAGAAAGTTTATAAACAATAACAAAAGCAAGAAAGCCAAGAACAGCAGTGATACCAAGTCACTGGCCTCTGAAAATCTTAACCACTCCCTCAAACGAGGAAATGAAGGTGAGTGAGTTCCAGACTACTGTGAGCTTAGCAAGTGAATCAATGCAAGCTCCAAGACCCTTACCTTAGCTGGTTATTAACTATGGCTCAATCATTGGCCATGAGATGTTGGTCAAACACTTTGAAAGTTTCAAATAATCAAATTATTAATAAAAGGAACAGATCCTTCAAGATATAATGGCCCGCAACACCCAATCACTCTTTTCGTTCCTTTAGCACTTTGAGATGGCAAATGAACCCTAAGTGAACCAAGGGCTCTTCTATTTAATTACAGAGTTGATCTCAAGTAACTAAAAGCTAGAGTAAGACTCCAAGGCTCGTATCTTCTTGGCTGCCCTCAGTTACTATACAGGGGAAAAATATCAGCCAGAAGAGAACTTAATATAAGAAGCAATTCTCTAACTTATAAGGTCACCCAATGCTAGAAAAGCTATAGGCTTAGCCAACTTGGTCTTTATTACTGAGGCAACATGTCTAAGTAAGCAGCTTGCTATAGTCTAGAAGCTAAACGACTCTAATCCAGGCATCATTCAGCTTTTGGCTTAAACATGGCACTACTTTTCAATTGACCCTTAGGTCATCAAACTAATACCAAATTCCTTCTTTATAATGAACGTGCCTTTTATTATCTTGCTTAAGCAAGACTGTGGATTGAACCTTATAAGAGACATTCCAGTAGAGTATACAGAGTACTCTGTAAGAATATGTGCCTTATGCTCTGCCCCTAACTTAGAGTCTTTAAAAGACTACATATCTTCAACAAGGGCAACCTTCTTATAAAAGCAAGAAGTCATCGACAAAGTCTCAATGGTGCATTTTATGAAAGGCCTTGCTTCAAAACTGCAAAGCAGAGATCAATAATGGGTAGGGAAGATTGAACAAATCAGGAAAGTATAGTAGTTGATTGTGAATGCGCAAGTCGAGAAAAATGTATAGTTAAGCATTCACACTATTGACAACTGTCTAAACTATGACTTCTATGACCTTGATAGAATAATGCAATTGCCAAGGACTATGGAAGACTTCTCTGAAAAGGCTGTTAATGACCTTCTTTAGCTATTCAAGAATGAGAACTTATAAAACCAAGTAGCATCCAGATTCAATAGCAGGTCTCCAAAGGAACTCTCAAGAGTAAGTGCCGAATTAGAAACTTTGGAGTAAAATTTAGGCTTCAAATTCTACTGCTCTCAGGTCTTATGTTTAAACTATATCTGTGACAACCTAACAGCAATCACTTCATTCATTTTGGTATTGGCAATGGGAAGACCCTAATATGCATTGCTTTAGCAATCCTTATTGCTCTTAAAACTTAAAGATCAGTTTTTATACTCAGCAAGAATGAGCACTTAGTGCAAAGAGACTTCAAACGATACTAGAGAGTCATTAAAGCAATGTAGCTTAATTGCAATCTAAACTTCTTTGCCAAAGATACTGGCATCTATTTCTACACTTAGCCCTAATTAAAGAAGATGCAAAAGAACAGCAAAGCTGTGAGTGTATGGTAGCAAAGCTACGTATTAGTGGACGAGTACGACTGGATTATGTTTGATGGCTCTGTTGATACTATAATCAACTCTCTTGAGTACTTTCAGCAAGCTCATAAAGTGATAGAATTTTCTGGAAGCAATCTCTCTTTTACTGAAGAGAACTGTTTAAAGCTAGCTTTTCAAGCTACACCTGTAGTATTTCACACTCTTGATAAACTCTAGGGAAATAAAAAGACTCAATACCCGGATGTGTTTGTGAGCACTAATTAGAGTGATTACTTGGCTAAGATCAAAGAAATTATAATAGAGCAGCTAAGCCACTCCCCAGTTCTAATAGTAGCTTCAACTAACTATAATGCAATAGAGATAGGCCTTTTGAGATCGGGCTACGACTTCACAAGTTTAAGCAGAGGGCAAGCCGCCAATATCGAATCCATGATTGAAGGCAGATACTTAATGAAGAATGCGAAAAAGGAATATGGAATATACTTGCTGAATGAAGCTCATGGAAGAGGGACTGACATTCAGACGAATGATGAAATCAACTAGAACGGAGGTTCTTACCTCATAATCGCAGATGTCTTCTCTAAAAGGTCTGAAGAGCAGATATAGGAAGAATTGGAAGACTTAATACTAAGGGCAGATGGCAAAGAGTTTAGTATAGACTCAACTCCAAAGATAGTGCTGAGTAGCTTCTTTACGAAGAGTAGAATGAGATCGACCTTATATTAGACAAAAAGTTCAATGAAGTATAATTTAATTTGTAAGACAAATAAGAAGCTATTGATAAGGATATTATTCATCAAGCAAAGGAGCCCGAAGTTCCTTCTGAATAGATTATAGCCATCGATCATTAAGTTGCAGTTGTAAAGGCTATAGTGGAGAAGATAGTCGAAAAAGTAGAAAGTTCTTTCATAGGAGCCAAAAAGGATATCGAGGAAGCAAAGAAGGCCTCTGAAGAGGAAATGAAAACTGAAGCTGTGCCTGAAGAGCCAGACACTCAAAGTAAATTAGGGTTCTATTAACCTTCTATCATAGAATTCATTGTAGAGAAGATGAGCCAGAACCCTGAGCTCTAAGACAAGCCTATTAGTGAAGTTGAGAAGATCTTCAAAAACGGCGTGAGGCGCCAATATGAGGAGATCACTTAAGAGCCAGACAGAGAAAGATCGAAGAGCAAGGAAGGAAAGAAAAAGACTAATAAGAGAAGTAGGAAGGCTTAAGAGAAGGCAGAGCAGATTAAGGACTTAGCTGAAAAGTGAGTTATACTTGCAAGGAGGAGTTGCAGAGACAAGTCTTTTAGTGAAACTTACAAGGAGCATGAAGAGGTCGAAGAAAGTATGGAAGCCTGGTTGAAGAAGGCTTCAAATTAAAAGAGAAACTTGAAAAGTGAAATAGACCATAGGAACCCCTAAAGAGAGGGGTTAAAAAGAAGATGATTTTAAAGCTTAATTTCTAAAAGAATTCACCATATTCTAACTCTTTCTATTAGTAGTGTTCAGAGAATGGATAAGAATAGAGACCAGCAGAAGTCAAAGGCTGAAGTTCTGCACCTGCTCTTCCAGATTCTGAGAGCCGAAGTCTTGCATAACTTGCTCCTTCATTTTGCGTAAGTCAAGTACTTCACTTTCCAAGTTATCATGCTCTTGCTTCAGCCTCTTAGTTTCTTATAGAAAGAGCTGCCTGTCTGACTTCAAGGCTGTCTCATAATCTTTCACCTCTTCAATTTCATCTCTTGTTCTCTTTCTTTTAGATGAGTCCTTCATGAGATTCACAGCTTTGCCTCTCTCGGCTAAAAAGGAAATGTAAAGAGAGTAAACTTACTGCTGAAGCTGAGGCATCTAGAGAGTGCGTCAACAAATTCAGATCTCATTTCAATGACTAGGTCTCTGCTTTGCTCAAGCCTTTCTTTCCGTTAAAGCATTGCATCATGAATCATGTTGGTGACACCGTCGGTGTCTAAGGTATAGAGCAAATCACAGATCCATTGCCTGTCTAAGTGGACCCAGTCTCGCTCATCAGGGAGAAAGTTGATAGTCTGGGGATGTCTCTCGCATAATCGAGGAAGTCCTGGACTGTAAGTCCCTCTATGTGAGGCACAGAGGACACTTTGACGTCTTCTCTTCTGATGTACTATGAAGACGGTTACAATTAAGGAGAGATGCTTACCTCCTTCTTTGCTCTTATAATGGACTTGAAGAAGTAAATGTTGGTTGAATCAGACTTGGGTAAGAACGCCCGACAATCCTGGGTGAGAAAGTTGTAGAGCTCTTTCTTGCTTTTGCACTTCTAAGCTAGTTCTTAAACATTGATGCCAGTAAGTTACGCTTGGTTCATTAAATTATAATAGGAGGGTGCCATCAGCCGTTTTAAATAGCCAAATAATGGCTCATGAAGACAGCACTGTTACTATAATGAGATAGTAATTTTCACTATTATGAAATGCCTTCAGCATGATCCGATTTCCGCATGCGGATTTCCTACCAGCACCAAAGTAATTCATTATTAGGAAATTAAGCACTGAACTTATGGAATCAAGTTCTAAAAAGAGATAGTCTAAGCTGGTTGAATTTTTCCAATAAGAGAAAGAAGATAAAAGCTCTAGTAGTTCAAATAGTGAGCGAAGCGCAAGTAGTGAAACAGATGATGAAAGCAATACTGCAGATTACATAACAACCAATATGTTATACTAAAGGAACATTACAGTTGCTGATGTTGAGATAGAAACTGTAAGTAAAAGAGAGATGCTTAACTACTACTATGATCTGGAAGATTCATTAGAATCTTTGAATTTCAAAGGCTTTATTATTGATCCGAAGGAAACCTATAGAGTAAGTAAACTAGGAGGATTTAAGGAATCGTTACTAGATGGCCACTAAATATAGACTCTTGGCCAGATCACACTTGAGATCTACACTGACTATACCTAATCAGAATTAGAACCTTAAGGTATGCTCGAAAGAGCCCCTTTAATTGATATGAAAAAATTAGAATAGAAAGTATTAGAGAACCATAAAATGAAAGACTCACTTCCAGTCTTTGGACAGCATACTTAGCTTTAAGCTATAGTGCCTCGAAGATAACTCAAGATCATGAGGAAAGAAAAGGAGCAGCAGCAAAAAGAGCTAAAGCTGGCTCAGGAATCTCAAAGACTAAGGATGTCTGAAAAGCTAAACTGCTAGCAGATTATGAAGAGGCTTGGAATTTCATACTATAAGTTAAGAAGGTACCTTAACAATCCCTTAAAAAAAGCAAACTTTTGAAATCTTAAGTAAGTTAATAGAGGCAAGTATAAGAAGCTACACAGCAGAGCTCGCACTCATATAGTGAATATGCTTACTTATGACTAAGTGCCTATCTAAATATCAGATATACAGAAAAGCTTAGTGTCAAAGATCCAGCTTCACTGTTCAAAGTAGATGATTCGAAGGTTCCTTAAGAATGAACTAATGATGACATATAAGCAAGTTAAGTAGATAACTAACCTTCATAACAATAACAGCAGTAAGCTTCAACGCTAGTATGCAGCCTAACAATTCATACTCTTTCTAAGTGAAGGCAAGAGAATTATTAACATTGATGAATCAGTATTGCACTAGACTGATGAGAGAAGAAGAGGCTGGACAGCTCCTTATGTTAAGAATAGAGTTACAAAATCTTAGAGGCTTAGTCAAATGAATTTGATTATTGGAGTGTCAAGTACTGGAGAGTTGTTCTATACTGTTAATAGGGGAAGAACTAATCAACACTCATTTATGTATTTCTTGTGCAAGCTTGCACTTACATTAGATGAAATAGATTTGGAGTGGAGAAAGAATACTGTTATCATGATTGATAACGCTCCCTATCACAGATCTTAAGAAGTAATGGCAAAGTATGACAATCTCAAATTACCACTCATGTTTCTTGGGCCTTATCATTACAGGCTAGCTCCTGCAGAACTTATGTACTCTTGGATAAAGAACAGAGACCTGAATCCCTTGAATACAAGAGCTTAATCAAAGTAAGTTATAATAAGTTAACATTTATAGAGGCTATTGGGCAGCCTTTATGAAAGAACTTGGAATGAATATAAGTAGAATAAATCAGAATCTTGTAAGAAGATGCTATTATCATGTCTTAACTGCTGCTTTGGAATCTATTTCACTTAAGGACTTGTGATTATATAAAGAGATTAAAAGTTAAGTGTTAAGTAAGGTTTATTATAGTGAAAAATCAAGATCATATTTGATAATACTCAAAGCTTTTATATAACAAAATTTTTCATTTAAAACTTGTTGTCAAACTTTTCCTTATAAGAATTAACTCATTAAATCGAAATTTCTTATAGTTTTATTTCCCATAAAAGCTTTTGAATTAATAAGCAAACTTTACTATTCATTTGTATTTGAACAACATAAAATTTAAATAAAATATAAAAAATTTAAAGTAAATTTCTTATAAGAGAATGTATTAAATTTTATCAAATAAATCTCAAATAAATTAATATCATCAATAATAAGAACATTAAAATATTATAACATGCTTACTTAGTTGGCTATAAATATAATATAATTAGATTTAAATTTATATATAAATAAATACTTTTAATAATAATAAATAGTTATTTGAAATAATTTTGCTTGGATTAAAGAAATAAAGGAATAAAAAATAAAAATTATACTAAAAATTATATCTTATTTAATCTTAAAATTTATTTGATAATCAAATTACATGGATAAAGTATTGCTGAATGATAAATAGAAAAGTATATATCAAATAAAAAAGCTAGTTCCAATTTTTACGAATATTCGATTTTTATATAAATTTACAAGTAAATAATGAGTGTATAATTATAAAATCAAATTAAACTTTAATTTAACATAAATGTTAAAAATTTTAAAATTAAAAATTAAAAATAATTTTAATTTAATTAAAATTAAAATGAAACTTGGAGTTTCCCTTATTGCCCTTACTAGTTCTTAAATTGAACTTTAAACTGCCCTAAATTTTTTAAATAAGTTTTAAAAAATAATTAAACTTATTTGCATTGGAGTCCCAGAAGAATAAAGGGATTGGGAATTAACTTACTTGAAGAAGTAGTAAGTTAATTTTAAGAAAAATTAAAATTAAACAAAAATAAAAATAAAATAAATTAATTTTATTAAAATTACTTTACAAAATCAGTATCCTCAGCCCTAATTTTGCAATTCAAATACAAAAATCAAAACAATAAAGATAAAAATAATTAATCAATCAACTTTTATGATCAATTTTTAATATGATTAACCAGTGTCTCTTGAATCGTAGTTATATTCCCCTAAGAGTTTGGTAATGCCGACACCAAGGGCTTGCGTACCTTTGTAGATTCAGGGTTTGTTATTGCCGCCAATCTAGACGTGTGTTAAAAACCATGTTCTATGCAATAGCGTAACGAGTAATCCAAAGAATACCCCCCTTGAGATGAACACGCTGCTTATAGCGCTCGCCTGGCCAGTGGGTAGTGTTCTACTAGGTACCAAACTCTTTGGATCCAGTTTTCGTATTTTTGCTTTTTTTAATTTTTTTAAACTTTTATAGGCAAATTTAATGGACAATTTGAATTTCGATTGATCACATTTAGATATAAATTGCGAATGCAACTTAGAAATTAAAAATATTCTGCAAATAAATCTAATTGCAATTAAAGAATCAAACTTCAATTCTCAAAATATTTGTTTCCTCAATTTAAAATATCTCAATACATTCTCAAATCAATTTAAATTTGAAGTGAGATCAATTAGATTTATATTCAAAATTATAAACAATGGAAGAGAAATATAAGTAAATAATTGTAAATTGCTCATTACAATCTCATAAATTAAAAAGGTAAGTATTTATAAATATAAAATATAAAAATGAATTTATTTTGTACTTTTAGATTTTTTATAATCATAATTTAGTAATGTATATAAGTTATAAAATAAATGCCTATATAAAATTAATCTAAATAAATTCCTACTCCACTATTATTAATTAAATTTAATTTGAATTTATTTTAAAAAATTTATAATATTTATAAATATAGAGGTGTATAAAATAATTCTATATATCTTAAAAATTCTCACATTCTTCAAATTTTATGAAATGGCAGTTAGTTTGGTTTAATTGCTAATTTATAATTTTTTATAAGATAAAATAAATATATCAATTTGTAAATATAAGTAAACTTTGAACTAATAAAGATAAAATTTATATTTTATATATAAGAAAATTATGAATAAACGATTTAATTTAATTTTTATATTTTATTTAGATAAGTTTATATAAATTAATTAATCTTGATAATTTTTGCAGTTAAATTTTATGCTTTATGTTTGTTTAAGTTTTATATAAGAATTCAATTAATTTCAATTAAAATATTTATATTAAAAAGTATAGATAGCTATGAATACGCTTTTGTCTGGAAAATTTGCAATTAAATTTGTACTTTTTATTTTTATTTTATATATAAAAGATTATAAATTATATTTATAGATATTTGACTTATATTTGAGAATCAATCCTCAAATTTGAGAATTGCAAAAGGAAATTTCCTCAGTAATTTAGAAATGGAACTGTGTCGAATCTCAAATATTTTGAATTGAGTAGTCAAATTTGAGAATGAAAGTAGATTGTCTTGAGATCATTTTGTGAATGTCATATGATGCAATGTGAAATTTCTGCGATCAATTTGTTTCCAATTCTCAAATTGCTTAAGATTGAATTCAAAATTTCATTAAATTGTAAATAAAAACATAAATAAAAATAAAAAAATGCATTTTATATAAGAATTGATATAAGAATGATATAAAATGATGAAATAATTAAAATATAAAGATTAATTTATTTTATATAGTTTAAATACAGAATTTGACCTAAGAGTATAAATATCTTAAAAATTCTTACTTGTTTGCCAAAAATATGAGGATAAATTATAAAGGAGTAAAATAGGTAAATTTGAGAAATAAAAATTATTTGCTTATCAATATTGAAATTTATATCTATATTATATATACTTTATGTATAAATTTTAAATATCATAATACATTGTATATGATTTGTATGGATTAAGAATTGATAAATTTCTAAGTATAAATCGATTAAAATTTATCTAAATTAAAATAAGCTTAACAAAAATTGCTTATAGCCCTTCAAAACCCCAAAACCCCTGCTCGATTAAACTTGGGATTTTATTGCACTGGTTGGAAATAATGACCGCAGGCAAGAGAGACATGAAGTCTACGTTTTTGCAGGAATTGAGAGCTAAAGCAAGTGTACATGAACGAGACTATGGTCCTTTGAATTCCACCATAGTAGTTAAGTTTTAAAATTTAATAGTATTAATAATTTAATTAAAATTTGAATTAAGGAAAAGAAGGAGGTTCAAAACGAGAGCCCCATGAACCTTGCAAATGACGCAACTCAGCTCACAGATGTCAAAAGTAGGGAAAGGACCACATATTCTTCATCTACGCACTGTGCTCTATCCAATGGTAAAGTATGGGACCGAAATAAATTCGAACTTTTTTCACACATTACTGATCATTGGAAACTGAACTTTGAAGGCCCTATAATAAGTTAAATTGTGAAGTTTGGAATTTCGCTATTTATCGATATTAAATCATCACTTAACAAATTATAAATCTATCACGCATATATGTATTGGGGTTTTGGGGTTTATAGTGCGTGATAGTTTTATAAGTTGGTATAGTGATGATTTAATATCGATAAATAGCGAAATTCCAAACTTCACAATTTAACTTATTATAGGGCCTTCAAAGTGCAGTTTCCAATGATCAGTAATGTGGGAAAAAAGTTCGAATTTTATTTCGGTCCCATACTTTACCATTGGATAGAGCACAGTGCGTAGATAAAGAATATGTGGTCCTTACCCTACTTTCGACATCTGTGAGCTGAGTTGCGTCATTTGCAAGGTTCATGAGGCACTCGTTTTGAACCTCCCTCTTTTCCTTAATTCAAATTTTAATTAAATTATTTATAATTAAATTTTAAAACTTAACTACTATGGTGGAATTCAAAGGACCATAGTCTCGTTCATGTACACTTGCTTTAGCTCTAAATTCCTGCAAAAGCGTAGACTTCATGTCTCTCTTGCCTGCGGTCATTATTTCCAACCAGTGCAATAAAATCCCAAGTTTAATCGAGCAGGGGTTTTGGGGTTTTGAAGGGCTATAAGCAATTTTTGTTAAGCTTATTTTAATTTAGATAAATTTTAATCGATTTATACTTAGAAATTTATCAATTCTTAATCCATACAAATCATATACAATGTATTATGATATTTAAAATTTATACATAAAGTATATATAATATAGATATAAATTTCAATATTGATAAGCAAATAATTTTTATTTCTCAAATTTACCTATTTTACTCCTTTATAATTTATCCTCATATTTTTGGCAAACAAGTAAGAATTTTTAAGATATTTATACTCTTAGGTCAAATTCTGTATTTAAACTATATAAAATAAATTAATCTTTATATTTTAATTATTTCATCATTTTATATCATTCTTATATCAATTCTTATATAAAATTGCATTATTTTATTTTTATTTATGTATTTATTTACAATTTTATAAAATTGTGAATTCAATCTTAAGCAATTTGAGAATTGGAAACAAATTGATCGCTGAAATTTCAAATTGCATCATATGACATTCACAAATTGATCTCAAGACAATAAACTTTCATTCTCAA
>ARYC01019991.1:0-13030 GCA_000711775.1 Oxytricha trifallax
CTATATTAGAGTTAAGGAATGATAATTCAAATGAATAGTTAGCTCAACTTCTTGAGCAGGGTGATCGAATTTTTGAAAATCTTGAAGCCAAGGCTAATATTGATGAGGGCGGCAAAGTATAGGGCATTAAAGCTGAGTACAAGGGAGCCCAAGATAGCGTCAATCAATAGAGCAAAGGAATTCCTACATTTAAACAACTATGATTTGAGTCTCCTGTTGTAGCAGGAGGATTTCAAAGGCTATTAAACGACATGGGATTTCAAGAACGTTGTGAGAAAGTTTATAAACAATAACAAAAGCAAGAAAGACAAGAACAGCAGTGATACCAAGTCACTGGTCTCTGAAAATCTTAACCACTCCCTCTCAAACGAGGAAATGAAGGTGAGTGAGTTCCAGACTACTGTGAGCTTAGCAAGTGAATCAATGCAAGCTCTAAGACCCTTACCTTAGCTGGTTATTAACTATGGCTCAATCATTGGCCATGAGATGTTGGTCAAGCAATTTGAAAGTTTCAAATAATCAAATTATTAATAAATGGAACAGATCCTTCAAGATATAATGGCCCGCAACACCCAATCACTCTTTTCGTTCCTTTAGCACTTTGAGATGGCAAATGAACCCTAAATGAACCAAGGGATCTTCTATTTAATTACAGAGTTGATCTCAAGTAACTAAAAGCTAGACTAAGACTCCAAGGCTCGTATCTTCTTAGCTGCCCTCAGTTACTATACAGGGGAAAAATATCAGCCAGAAGAGAACTTAATATAAGAAGCAATTCTCTTACTTAGAAGGTCACCCTATGCTAGACAAGCTATAGGCTTAGCCAACTTGGTCTTTATTACTGAGGCAATGTCTAAGTAAGCAGCTTGCTATAGTCTAGAAGCTAAACGACTCTAATCCAGGCATCATTCAGCTTTTGGCTTAAACATGGCACTACTTTTCAATTGACCCTTAGATCATCAAACTAATACCAAATTCCTTCTTTATAATGAACGTGCCTTTTATTATCTTGCTTAAGCAAGACTGTGGATTGAACCTTATAAGAGACATTCCTGTAGAGTATACAGAGTACTTTGTAAGAATATGTGCCTTATGCTCTGCCCCTAACTTAGAGTCTTTAAAAGACTACATATCTTCAACAAGGGAAACCTTCTTATAAAAGCAGAAGTCATCGACAAAGTCTCAATGGTGCATTTTATGAAAGGCCTTGCTTCAAAACTGCAAAGCAGAGATCAATAATGGGTAGGGAAGATTGAACAAATCAGGAAAGTATAGTAATTGATTGTGAATGCGCAAGTCGAGAAAAATGTATAGTTAAGCATTCACACTATTGACAACTGTCTAAACTGTGACTTCTCTGACCTTGAAAGAATAATGCAATTGCCAAGGACTATGGAAGCCTTCTCTGAAAAGGCTGTTAATGACCTTCTTTAGCTATTCAAGAATGAGAACTTATAAAACCAAGTAGCATCCAGATTCAATAGCAGGTCTCCAGAGGAACTCTTAAGAGTAAGTGCCGAATTAGAAACTTTGGAGTAAAATTTAGGCTTCAAATTCTACTGCTCTCAGGTCTTATGTTTAAACTATATCTGTGACAACCTTAACAGCAATCACTTCATTCATTTTGGTATTGGCAATGGGAAGACCCTAATATGCATTGCTTTAGCAATCCTTATTGCTCTTAAAACTTAAAGATCAGTCTTTATACTCAGCAAGAATGAGCACTTAGTGCAAAGAGACTTCAAACGATACTAGAGAGTCATTAAAGCAATGTAGCTTAATTGCAATCTAAACTTCTTTGCCAAAGATACTGGCATCTATTTCTACACTTAGCCCTAATTAAAGAAGATGCAAAAGAACAGCAAGGCTGTGAGTGTATGGTAGCAAAGCTACGTATTAGTGGACGAGTACGACTGGATTATGTTTGATGGCTCTGTTGATACTATAATCAACTCTCTTGAGTACTTTCAGCAAGCTCATAAAGTGATAGGATTTTCTGGAAGCAATCTCTCTTTTACTGAAGAGAACTGTTTAAAGCTATCTTTTCAAGCTACACCTGTAGTATTTCCCACTCTTGATAAACTATAGGGAAATAAAAAGACTCAATACCCGGATGTGTTTGTGAGCACTAATTAGAGTGATTACTTGGCTAAGATCAAAGAAATTATAATAGAGCAGCTAAGCCACTCCCCAGTTCTAATAGTGGCTTCAACTAACTATAATGCAATAGAGATAGGCCTTTTGAGATCGGGCTACGACTTCACAAGTTTAAGCAGAGGGCAAGCCGCCAATATCGAATCCATGATTGAAGGCAGATACTTAATGAAGAATGCGAAAAAGGAATATGGAATATACTTGCTGAATGAAGCTCATGGAAGAGGGACTGACATTCAGACGAATGATGAAATCAACTAGAACGGAGGTTCTTACCTCATCATCGCAGATGTCTTCTCTAAAAGGTCTGAAGAGCAGATATAGGAAGAATTGGAAGACTTAATACTAAGGGCAGATGGCAAAGAGTTTTGTATAGACTCAACTCCAAAGATAGTGCTGAGTAGCTTCTTTACGTAGAGTAGAATGAGATCGACCTTATATTAGACAAAAAGTTCAATGAAGTATAATTTAATTTGTAAGACAAATAAGAAGCTATTGATATGGATATTATTCATCAAGCAAAGGAGCCCGAAGTTCCTTCTGAATAGATTATAGCCATCGATCATTAAGTTGCAGTTGTAAAGGCTATAGTGGAGAAGATAGTCGAAAAAGTAGAAAGTTCTTTCATAGGAGCCAAAAAGGATATCGAGGAAGCAAAGAAGGCCTCTGAAGAGGAAATGAAAACTGAAGCTGTGGCTGAAGAGCCAGACACTCAAAGTAAATTAGGGTTCTATTAACCTTCTATCATAGAATTCATTGTAGAGAAGATGAGCCAGAACCCTGTGCTCTAAGACAAGCCTATTAGTGAAGTTGAGAAGATCTTCAAAAACGGCGTGAGGCGCCAATATGAGGAGATCACTTAAGAGCCAGGCAGAGAAAGATCGAAGAGCAAGGAAGGAAAGAAATAGACTAATAAGAGAAGTAGGAAGGCTTATGAGAAGGCAGAGCAGATTAAGGACTTAGTTGAAAAGTGAGTTATACTTGTAAGGAGGAGTTGCAGAGACAAGTCTTTTAGTGAAACTTACAAGGAGCATGAAGAGGTCGAAGAAAGTATGGAAGCCTGGTTGAAGAAGGCTTCAAATTAAAAGAGAAACTTGAAAAGTGATATAGATCATAGGAACCCCTAAAGAGAGGGGTTAAAAAGAAGATGATTTTAAAGCTTAATTTCTAAAAGAATTCACCATATTCTAACTCTTTCTATTAGTAGTGTTCAGAGAATGGATGAGAATAGAGACCAGCAGAAGTCAAAGGCTGAAGTTCTGCACCTGCCCTTCCAGATTCTGAGAGCCGAAGTCTTGCATAACTTGCTCCTTCATTTTGCGTAAGTCAAGTACTTCACTTTCCAAGTTATCATGCTCTTGCTTCAGCCTCTTAGTTTCTTATAGAAAGAGCTGTCTGTCTGACTTCAAGGCTGTCTCATAATCTTTCACCTCTTCAATTTCATCTCTTGTTCTCTTTCTTTTAGATGAGTCCTTCATGAGATTCACTGCTTTGCCTCTCTCGGCTACAAAGGAAATGTAAAGAGAGTAAACTTACTGCTGAAGCTGAGGCATCTAGAGAGTGCGTCAACAAATTCAGGTCTCATTTCAATGACTAGGTCTCTGCTTTGCTCAAGCCTTTCTTTCCGTTAAAGCATTGCATCGTGAATCATGTTGGTGACACCGTCGGTGTCTAAGGTATAGAGCAAATCACAGATCCATTGCCTGTCTAAGTGGACCCAGTCTCGCTCATCAGGGAGAAAGTTGAGTAGTCTGGGGATGTCTCTCGCATAATCGAGGAAGTCCTGGACTGTAAGTCCCTCTATGTGAGGCACTGCGGACACTTTGACGTCTTCTCTTCTGATGTACTATGAAGACGGTTACAATTAAGGAGAGATGCTTACCTCCTTCTTTGCTCTTATGATGGACTTGAAGAAGTAAATGTTGGTTGAATCAGGCTTGGGTAAGAACGCCCGACAATCCTGGGTGAGAAAGTTGTAGAGCTCTTTCTTGCTTTTGCACTTCTAAGCTAGTTCTTAAACATTGATGCCAGTAAGTTACGCTTGGTTCATTAAATTCTAATAGGAGGGTGCCATCAGCCGTTTTAAATAGCCAAATATTGGCTCATGAAGACAGCACTGTTACTATAATGAGATAGTCATTTTCACTATTATGAAATGCCTTCAGCATGATCCGATTTCCGCATGCGGATTTCCTACCAGCACCAAAGTAATTCATTATTAGGAAATTAAGCACTGAACTTATGGAATCAAGTTCTAAAAAGAGATAGTCTAAGCTGGTTGAATTTTTCCAATAAGAGGAAGAAGATAAAAGCTCTAGTAGTTCAGATAGTGAGCGAAGCTCAAGTAGTGAAACAGATGATGAAAGCAATACTGCAGATTACATAACAACCAATATGTTATACTAAAGGAACATTACAGTTGCTGATGTTGAGATAGAGACTGTAAGTAAAAGAGAGATGCTTAACTACTACTATGATCTGGAAGATTCATTAGAATCTTTGAATTTCAAAGGCTTTATTATTGATCCTAAGGAAACCTATAGAGTAAGTAAACTAGGAGGATTTAAGGAATCGTTACTAGATGGCCACTAAATATAGACTCTTGGCCAGATCACACTTGAGATCTACACTGACTATACCTAATCAGAATTAGAACCTTAAGGTATGCTCGAAAGAGCCCCTTTAATAGATATGAAGGAATTAGAATAGAAAGTATTAGAGAACCATAAAATGAAAGACTCACTTCCAGTCTTTGGACAGCATACTTAGCTTTAAGCTATAGTGCCTCGAAGATAACTCAAGATCATGAGGAAAGAAAAGGAGCAGCAGCAAAAAGAGCTAAAGCTGGCTCAGGAATCTCAAAGACTAAGGATGTCTGAAAAGCTAAACTGCTAGCAGATTATGAAGAGGCTTGGCATTTCATACTATAAGTTAAGAAGGTACCTTAACAATCCCTTAAAAAAAGCGAACTTTTGGAATCTTAAGTAAGTTAATAGAGGCAAGTATAAGAAGCTGCACAGCAGAGCTCGCACTCATATAGTGAATATGCTTACTTATGACTAAGTGCCTATCTAAATATCAGATATACAGAAAAGCTTAGTGTCAAAGATCCAGCTTCACTGTTCAAAGTAGATGATTCGAAGGTTTCTTAAGAATGAACTAATGATGACATACAAGTAAGTTAAGTAGATAACGAACCTTCATAACAATAACAGTAGTAAGCTTCAACGCTAGTATGCAGCCTAACAATTCATACTCTTTCTAAGTGAAGGCAAGAGAATTATTAACATTGATGAATCAGTATTGCACTAGACTGATGAGAGAAGAAGAGGCTGGACAGCTCCTTATGTTAAGAATAGAGTTACAAAATCTTAGAGGCTTAGTCAAATGAACTTGATTATTGGAGTGTCAAGTACTGGAGAGTTGTTCTACACTGTGAATAGGGGAAGAACTAATCAACACTCATTTATGTACTTCTTGTGCAAGCTTGCACTTACATTAGATGATATAGATTTGGAGTGGAGAAAGAATACTGTTATCATGATTGATAACGCTCCCTATCACAGATCTTAAGAAGTAATGGCAAAGTATGACAATCTCAAATTACCGCTCATGTTTCTTGGGCCTTATCATTACAGGCTAGCTCCTGCAGAACTTATGTACTCTTGGATAAAGAACAGAGACCTGAATCCCTTGAATACAAGAGCTTAATCAAAGTAAGTTATAATAAGTTAACCTTTATAGAGGCTATTGGGCTGCCTTTATGAAAGAACTTGGCATGAATATAAGTAGAATAAATCAGAATCTTGTAAGAAGATGCTATTATCATGTCTTAACTGCTGCTTTGGAATCTATTTCACTTAAGGACTTGTGATTATATAAAGAGATTAAAAGTTAAGTGTTAAGTAAGGTTTATTATAGTGAAAAATCAAGATCATATTTGATAATACTCAAAGCTTTTATATGAGAAAATTTTTCATTTAAAACTTGTTGTCAAACTTTTCCTTATAAGAATTAACTCATTAAATCGAAATTTCTTATAGTTTTATTTCCCATAAAAGCTTTTGAATTAATAAGCAAACTTTACTATTCATTTGTATTTGAACAACATAAAATTTAAATAAAATATAAAAAATTTAAAGTAAATTTCTTATAAGAGAATGTATTAAATTTTATCAAATAAATCTCAAATAAATTAATATCATCAATAATAAGAACATTAAAATATTATAACATGCTTACTTAGTTGGCTATAAATATAATATAATTAGATTTAAATTTATATATAAATAAATACTTTTACTAATAATAAATAGTTATTTGAAATTATTTTGCTTGGATTAAAGAAATAAAGGAATAAAAAATGAAAATTATACTAAAAATTATATCTTATTTAATCTTAAAATTTATTTGATAATCAAATTACATGGATAAAGTATTGCTGAATGATAAATAGAAAAGTATATATCAATAAAAAAGCTAAGTTCCAATTTTTACGAATATTCGATTTTTATATAAATTTACAAGTAAATAATGAGTGTATAATTATAAAATCAAATTAAACTTTAATTTAACATAAATGTTAAAAATTTTAAAATTAAAAATTAAAAATAATTTTAATTTAATTAAAATTAAAATGAAACTTGGAGTTTCCCTTATTGCCCTTACTAGTTCTTAAATTGAACTTTAAACTGCCCTAAATTTTTTAAATAAGTTTTAAAAAATAATTAAACTTATTTGCATTGGAGTCCCAGAAGAATAAAGGGATTGGGAATTAACTTACTTGAAGAAGTAGTAAGTTAATTTTAAGAAAAATTAAAATTAAACAAAAATAAAAATAAAATAAATTAATTTTATTAAAATTACTTTACAAAATCAGTATCCTCAGCCCTAATTTTGCAATTCAAATACAAAAATCAAAACAATAAAGATAAAAATAATTAATCAATCAACTTTTATGATCAATTTTTAATATGATTAACCAGTGTCTCTTGAATCGTAGTTATATTCCCCTAAGAGTTTGGTAATGCCGACACCAAGGGCTTGCGTACCTTTGTAGATTCAGGGTTTGTTATTGCCGCCAATCTAGACGTGTGTTAAAAACCATGTTCTATGCAATAGCGTAACGAGTAATCCAAAGAATACCCCCCTTGAGATGAACACGCTGCTTATAGCGCTCGCCTGGCCAGTGGGTAGTGTTCTACTAGGTACCAAACTCTTTGGATCCAGTTTTTTCGTATTTTTGCTTTTTTTAATTTTTTTAAACTTTTATAGGCAAATTTAATGGACAATTTGAATTTGGATTGATCACATTTAGATATAAATTGCGAATGCAACTTAGACATTAAAAATATTCTGCAAATAAATCTAATTGCAATTAAAGAATCAAACTTCAATTCTCAAAATATTTGTTTCCTCAATTTAAAATATCTCAATACATTCTCAAATCAATTTAAATTTGAAGTGAGATCAATTAGATTTATATTCAAAATTATAAACAATGGAAGAGAAATATAAGTAAATAATTGTAAATTGCTCATTACAATCTCATAAATTAAAAAGGTAAGTATTTATAAATATAAAATATAAAAATGAATTTATTTTGTACTTTTAGATTTTTTATAATCATAATTTAGTAATGTATATAAGTTATAAAATAAATGCCTATATAAAATTAATCTAAATAAATTCCTACTCCACTATTATTAATTAAATTTAATTTGAATTTATTTTAAAAAATTTATAATATTTATAAATATAGAGGTGTATAAAATAATTCTATATATCTTAAAAATTCTCACATTCTTCAAATTTTATGAAATGGCAGTTAGTTTGGTTTAATTGCTAATTTATAATTTTTTATAAGATAAAATAAATATATCAATTTGTAAATATAAGTAAACTTTGAACTAATAAAGATAAAATTTATATTTTATATATAAGAAAATTATGAATAAACGATTTAATTTAATTTTTATATTTTATTTAGATAAGTTTATATAAATTAATTAATCTTGATAATTTTTGCAGTTAAATTTTATGCTTTATGTTTGTTTAAGTTTTATATAAGAATTCAATTAATTTCAATTAAAATATTTATATTAAAAAGTATAGATAGCTATGAATACGCTTTTGTCTGGAAAATTTGCAATTAAATTTGTACTTTTTATTTTTATTTTATATATAAAAGATTATAAATTATATTTATAGATATTTGACTTATATTTGAGAATCAATCCTCAAATTTGAGAATTGCAAAAGGAAATTTCCTCAGTAATTTAGAAATGGAACTGTGTCGAATCTCAAATATTTTGAATTGAGTAGTCAAATTTGAGAATGAAAGTAGATTGTCTTGAGATCATTTTGTGAATGTCATATGATGCAATGTGAAATTTCTGCGATCAATTTGTTTCCAATTCTCAAATTGCTTAAGATTGAATTCAAAATTTCATTAAATTTGTAAATAAAAACATAAATAAAAATAAAAAAATGCTTTTATATAAGAATTGATATAAGAATGATATAAAATGATGAAATAATTAAAATATAAAGATTAATTTATTTTATATAGTTTAAATACAGAATTTGACCTAAGAGTATAAATATCTTAAAAATTCTTACTTGTTTGCCAAAAATATGAGGATAAATTATAAAGGAGTAAAATAGGTAAATTTGAGAAATAAAAATTATTTGCTTATCAATATTGAAATTTATATCTATATTATATATACTTTATGTATAAATTTTAAATATCATAATACATTGTATATGATTTGTATGGATTAAGAATTGATAAATTTCTAAGTATAAATCGATTAAAATTTATCTAAATTAAAATAAGCTTAACAATAAATGCTTATAGCCCTTCAAAACCCCAAAACCCCTGCTCGATTAAACTTGGGATTTTATTGCACTGGTTGGAAATAATGACCGCAGGCAAGAGAGACATGAAGTCTACGCTTTTGCAGGAATTGAGAGCTAAAGCAAGTGTACATGAACGAGACTATGGTCCTTTGAATTCCACCATAGTAGTTAAGTTTTAAAATTTAATAGTATTAATAATTTAATTAAAATTTGAATTAAGGAAAAGAGGGAGGTTCAAAACGAGTGCCCCATGAACCTTGCAAATGACGCAACTCAGCTCACAGATGTCAAAAGTAGGGTAAGGACCACATATTCTTCATCTACGCACTGTGCTCTATCCAATGGTAAAGTATGGGACCAAAATAAAATTCGAACTTTTTTCCCACATTACTGATCATTGGAAACTGCACTTTGAAGGCCCTATAATAAGTTAAATTGTGAAGTTTGGAATTTCGCTATTTATCGATATTAAATCATCACTATACCAACTTATAAACTTATCACGCATATATGTATTGGAGATTTGGGTTTTATATGCGTGATAGATTTATAAGTTGGTATAGTGATGATTTAATATCGATAAATAGCGAAATTCCAAACTTCACAATTTAACTTATTATAGGGCCTTCAAAGTGCAGTTTCCAATGATCAGTAATGTGGGAAAAAAAGTTCGAATTTTATTTCGGTCCCATACTTTACCATTGGATAGAGCACAGTGCGTAGATGAAGAATATGTGGTCCTTACCCTACTTTTGACATCTGTGAGCTGAGTTGCGTCATTTGCAAGGTTCATGGGGCACTCGTTTTGAACCTCCCTCTTTTCCTTAATTCAAATTTTAATTAAATTATTAATACTATTAAATTTTAAAACTTAACTACTATGGTGGAATTCAAAGGACCATAGTCTCGTTCATGTACACTTGCTTTAGCTCTCAATTCCTGCAAAAGCGTAGACTTCATGTCTCTCTTGCCTGCGGTCATTATTTCCAACCAGTGCAATAAAATCCCAAGTTTAATCGAGCAGGGGTTTTGGGGTTTTGAAGGGCTATAAGCAATTTTTGTTAAGCTTATTTTAATTTAGATAAATTTTAATCGATTTATACTTAGAAATTTATCAATTCTTAATCCATACAAATCATATACAATGTATTATGATATTTAAAATTTATACATAAAGTATATATAATATAGATATAAATTTCAATATTGATAAGCAAATAATTTTTATTTCTCAAATTTACCTATTTTACTCCTTTATAATTTATCCTCATATTTTTGGCAAACAAGTAAGAATTTTTAAGATATTTATACTCTTAGGTCAAATTCTGTATTTAAACTATATAAAATAAATTAATCTTTATATTTTAATTATTTCATCATTTTATATCATTCTTATATCAATTCTTATATAAATGCATTTTTTTATTTTTATTTATGTTTTTATTTACAATTTAATGAAATTTTGAATTCAATCTTAAGCAATTTGAGAATTGGAAACAAATTGATCGCAGAAATTTCACATTGCATCATATGACATTCACAAAATGATCTCAAGACAATCTACTTTCATTCTCAAATTTGACTACTCAATTCAAAATATTTGAGATTCGACACAGTTCCATTTCTAAATTACTGAGGAAATTTCCTTTTGCAATTCTCAAATTTGAGGATTGATTCTCAAATATAAGTCAAATATCTATAAATATAATTTATAATCTTTTATATATAAAATAAAAATAAAAAGTACAAATTTAATTGCAAATTTTCCAGACAAAAGCGTATTCATAGCTATCTATACTTTTTAATATAAATATTTTAATTGAAATTAATTGAATTCTTATATAAAACTTAAACAAACATAAAGCATAAAATTTAACTGCAAAAATTATCAAGATTAATTAATTTATATAAACTTATCTAAATAAAATATAAAAATTAAATTAAATCGTTTATTCATAATTTTCTTATATATAAAATATAAATTTTATCTTTATTAGTTCAAAGTTTACTTATATTTACAAATTGATATATTTATTTTATCTTATAAAAAATTATAAATTAGCAATTAAACCAAACTAACTGCCATTTCATAAAATTTGAAGAATGTGAGAATTTTTAAGATATATAGAATTATTTTATACACCTCTATATTTATAAATATTATAAATTTTTTAAAATAAATTCAAATTAAATTTAATTAATAATAGTGGAGTAGGAATTTATTTAGATTAATTTTATATAGGCATTTATTTTATAACTTATATACATTACTAAATTATGATTATAAAAAATCTAAAAGTACAAAATAAATTCATTTTTATATTTTATATTTATAAATACTTACCTTTTTAATTTATGAGATTGTAATGAGCAATTTACAATTATTTACTTATATTTCTCTTCCATTGTTTATAATTTTGAATATAAATCTAATTGATCTCACTTCAAATTTAAATTGATTTGAGAATGTATTGAGATATTTTAAATTGAGGAAACAAATATTTTGAGAATTGAAGTTTGATTCTTTAATTGCAATTAGATTTATTTGCAGAATATTTTTAATGTCTAAGTTGCATTCGCAATTTATATCTAAATGTGATCAATCCAAATTCAAATTGTCCATTAAATTTGCCTATAAAAGTTTAAAAAAATTAAAAAAAGCAAAAATACGAAAAAACTGGATCCAAAGAGTTTGGTACCTAGTAGAACACTACCCACTGGCCAGGCGAGCGCTATAAGCAGCGTGTTCATCTCAAGGGGGGTATTCTTTGGATTACTCGTTACGCTATTGCATAGAACATGGTTTTTAACACACGTCTAGATTGGCGGCAATAACAAACCCTGAATCTACAAAGGTACGCAAGCCCTTGGTGTCGGCATTACCAAACTCTTAGGGGAATATAACTACGATTCAAGAGACACTGGTTAATCATATTAAAAATTGATCATAAAAGTTGATTGATTAATTATTTTTATCTTTATTGTTTTGATTTTTGTATTTGAATTGCAAAATTAGGGCTGAGGATACTGATTTTGTAAAGTAATTTTAATAAAATTAATTTATTTTATTTTTATTTTTGTTTAATTTAATTTTTCTTAAAATTAACTTACTACTTCTTCAAGTAAGTTAATTCCCAATCCCTTTATTCTTCTGGGACTCCAATGCAAATAAGTTTAATTATTTTTTAAAACTTATTTAAAAAATTTAGGGCAGTTTAAAGTTCAATTTAAGAACTAGTAAGGGCAATAAGGGAAACTCCAAGTTTCATTTTAATTTTAATTAAATTAAAATTATTTTTAATTTTTAATTTTAAAATTTTTAACATTTATGTTAAATTAAAGTTTAATTTGATTTTATAATTATACACTCATTATTTACTTGTAAATTTATATAAAAATCGAATATTCGTAAAAATTGGAACTTAGCTTTTTAATTGTATATATACTTTTTTATTTATCATTCAGCAATACTTTATCCATGTAATTTGATTATCAAATAAATTTTAAGATTAAATAAGATATAATTTTTAGTATAATTTTCATATTTTATTCACTTATTTCTTTAATCCAAGCAAAATAATTTCAAATAACTATTTATTATTAGTAAAAGTATTTATTTATATATAAATTTAAATCTAATTATATTATATTTATAGCCAACTAAGTAAGCATGTTATAATATTTTAATGTTCTTATTATTGATGATATTAATTTATTTGAGATTTATTTGATAAAATTTAATACATTCTCTTATAAGAAATTTACTTTAAATTTTTTATATTTTATTTAAATTTTATGTTGTTCAAATACAAATGAATAGTAAAGTTTGCTTATTAATTCAAAAGCTTTTATGGGAAATAAAACTATAAGAAATTTCGATTTAATGAGTTAATTCTTATAAGGAAAAGTTTGACAACAAGTTTTAAATGAAAAATTTTCTCATATAAAAGCTTTGAGTATTATCAAATATGATCTTGATTTTTCACTATAATAAACCTTACTTAACACTTAA
>ARYC01019992.1:0-23325 GCA_000711775.1 Oxytricha trifallax
TGGAAATTGAAAGCAATTTCATATAAACTGCAACAACTTTTTAAAATGCATATCTGCCAAATCTCCACAAATACTAGCAAGAATCCTTATTATTCGCTCTACATCCCTGTGATAGTTGCAATTGAAATAAATTATATTTTAATATCGTATTTTATCCACGAAGATTTCTCATTGCTCAATTTGCAATCATTTTCAATAGATTTGCTTGAATCAAGCCCCTTCTCTTGGATCCTCAAGTGGAAATTGAACCAATTTCATATAAACTGCAACAATTTTTAAAATGCATATCTGCCAAATCTCCAAAAATACTAGCAAGAATCCTTATTTTTCGCTCTACATCCCTGTGATAGTTGCAATTGAAATAAATTATATTTTAATATCGTATTTTATCCACGAAGATTTCTCATTGCTCAATTTTGCAATCATTTTCAATAGATTATCTTGAATCAAGCAAGCTCCTTCTCTTGGATCCTCAAGTGGAAATTGAAAGCAATTTCATATAAACTGCAACAACTTTTTAAAATGCATATCTGCCAAATCTCCAAAAATACTAGCAAGAATCCTTATTTTTCGCTCTACATCCCTGTGATAGTTGCAATTGAAATAAATTATATTTTAATATCGTATTTTATCCACGAAGATTTCTCATTGCTCAATTTTGCAATCATTTTCAATAGATTTGCTTGAATCAAGCCCCTTCTCTTGGATCCTCAAGTGGAAATTGAAAGCAATATCATATAAACTGCAACAACTTTTTAAAATGCATATCTGCCAAATCTCCAAAAATACTAGCAAGAATCCTTATTTTTCGCTCTACATCCCTGTGATAGTTGCAATTGAAATAAATTATATTTTAATATCGTATTTTATCCACGAAGATTTTTCATTGCTCAATTTTGCAATCATTTTCAATAGATTTGCTTGAATCAAGCCCCTTCTCTTGGATCCTCAAGTGGAAATTGAAAGCAATTTCATATAAACTGCAACAACTTTTTAAAATGCATATCTGCCAAATCTCCACAAATACTAGCAAGAATCCTTATTATTCGCTCTACATCCCTGTGATAGTTGCAATTGAAATAAATTATATTTTAATATCGTATTTTATCCACGAAGATTTCTCATTGCTCAATTTTGCAATCATTTTCAATAGATTTGCTTGAATCAAGCCCCTTCTCTTGGATCCTCAAGTGGAAATTTAAAGCAATTTCATATAAACTGCAACAACTTTTTAAAATGCAAATCTGCCAAATCTGCCAAAAATACTAGCAAGAATCCTTATTTTTCGCTCTACATCCCTGTTATAGTTTCAATTGATATTAATTATACATTAACAAGGCTATATTATTTTATTTTATTTTAATTAGAATTCATAATACAGGTTTTAATATATATTTAGTGATTAAGTAGGCTTTTTTTATTTTTTTTATTTCACTTAATTATAATTTTTACCATGATCATTAATTTTCATCGTTCTTTGAGAATTTTGGGAAGGTATTTTAATTCATTGTCTTGATCTCAATATTTTCTTATTCAAAAATGTTTCCGTGCCTACGACAAAAAGTTAGTTACTTCAATATCTTATACCTAGATCTTTCATTCTCAATGAAAGGACAATCCTCTATTATCTTTAATGTTATTTTAATAAATTTTGAAATATTTAATTTTAAAATATGAAAGTCTGAATTAATAAATATCATCTTATAAAAATTAAGACATCTTTATTTGAACTTGTATTTTAGATTAAAACTATTTTTACATACATCTCTCAAAGTTCATTACTACTTTAAAATTCTTAATTTTTAATTTTTAAATTTAAATATCTCTAAATTTATTAAAATTCCACTAAACTTAATGGAGGACTTGCCACTCAATAAAAATTGAAGATCTAGGTTTTAAATATAGAAGCAGCTTAAATTTTGTCAAGCACGCAAAACACAGTTTAATAAGAACATAATAATGTCAAGAACATGAGGGAATATCTTGCTTGATTTAATTAAAAACAATAAAGAAGTTATTTAAATCAAATGGAAATATCAATGAAAATATTTGGAAAAAGATTCAAATTTGCTGAAAACCATTTTAATTTTTGATATTTATTTTTGGATTTTGGTAGTTTATGAATGAATGTAGAGAAAAATTTCAAAGCTATAAAGTTACAGTTAAGTTTTATAAATATAAGTACAAAATACCTTGTTTAATTGTAAAATAAAAAGTATATAATAAAAGTATTGAAAAAAAGGTATCAATAACATTCCAGTATGATGCGATTCTTAGCAGATAATTTTCATATTTACAACATTAAAATAAAATGAACTTTCATCAGTGAAAGGTATGCTTTCATGCAGCTTTTCGCATACAAAGGATGCAAATAAGAAGGAACATTAGAGTATACACGTTGAAGAGTCATATTTTGCAAGTATTAACAAACCAAAATATTTATGAACTCTAGGTTTTATCTTATACAATAAAAGATTGACAATCTAAGGTAATGCTTGCGAATCTTAAAGAAGTAGATAAGATGATGTTTCCCTGCCAACATACTGTTTTGAATCCATACTTCTTTAAAAAAAACCCTAAAATATCTATTTTAGTCATTAAGATCTCGCTCTAAACAAATATAAAATTCTCGTTGCGAAATCTTCAAAGCACACAAATATAAAGTATTTAATTTTCATTATGAATTTTTAGAATGAAAATTTTATACATTAAATTTTAAGGTTTTCATTTCATCCGTTGATTGTCACGGAAATTTTTGAGATAATCAAGTGTTATACAAATCAGTATATTAGTGCTCCTGAAAAAGATTTAAAAATTGGTCAAAAATTTTGAAATTAAGGGAGTAAATTTTATCATAAGAAATTTAATCCCTAGCCTTCATCGTGTAAATTGGCTTTAGAAATGAGTAGTGCGAGCTCTTCCATATTTCATTGATTGTTTATGAAATGCTCTTTATATTTCAACTATATTTATTTAGAATTGCATATTTCATATAGAGAATTTTATAATTTTAAAATCTAATAATCAAAAATGGGCAAGAAAAAAATCATTAAAATGTTTGATTCTACAGAGATTATGAAGTGTACTTAATTGAAATAATAGATATATTCAAAGAAGCTCTATGAACTCGCATCTATGCAACAAAACTAGTAATTGAACTAGAGAAAATAAAATTTGTGATACAAATTGAAGAGAGTGTGTATTATTGTTTGAAGGAGTTCAGCTGTAGTAATGACGGAGAAAAGTAAGGGATCAAATGCTAAGACAACATAAACATGATCATGTGATAAAAAGAGCATAGATGCTATCAATAAGATGGGAATATTTAGGAGTCCTTAAATATCCCAAAATAGTCACTCTTAAGATAAAAAAGGCTTTAAACTGATAACTGTAAAATAAAAAGTTTATAGTCTACCTATAAAAAAAATTACGAACCCAGTGCTGTATGAGGGTGACTTCAAGAGCTTGAGAATGTTGGAGTAAATTTGTGTACGTCTGCCTCAAAATAATGGTATATTATACGAGTTTGTATTGATGGATTTTCCATGGAGGCTTAGGCAAGAATTACCGTATGATCGATTAATGATTTAGTGATTTTGGAAATGTCTATCGAATCAATTCAGAGGAAATGATTCATAGTTATATAAATAGTCAATCAAAGAAAGTAACTAGCTCAACAATCTAAATTAAAACATGGAAATAAGGAGGTATATCATGGTGAGTGGATTAAACTCACAAAAATAGAGTTCTTTACTCTTGTGAGTTTATACCCTTTATACTGTAATAAATAATGCTAGGTTAGGAGGAAGATTTATTTTACTGACATCGTGCATTCCATCAAGCAAAAGCTGTATTTTCGAAACAATAAAAGGCCGCTCTGAGAAGCCAATCTACGACTTCGTCTAGACTATCGCACCTGACATTTAAATATATAAAATCTTCCCTCTAAAAGAATAATAAAGGAAGAGTCATTCATTTTTAACATAACTTTATTCGATTCTTCGCCTACAGCTGTATTTGTACTTAAAGTTATGACTGCGATTTTTTATTAATTTTCTAATAAGTTCAAAGTTAAATCAAAATGAATAATAATTTTAAGATATCTTATACGAGTTAGTATTGTAAATTCTAAAATAGGGGCGGAAAACCTGTTTATTCATATACATACCCTTGATGAAATTAATTACAAAATGCAATGATAGATGTATCATTTAGTTTCATAAAATTTGAAAGAACAACTATGGACAATTATTATTAGCATGTCCACACTATAATTTAGCAGAATTATTATGATGAGCACCTTACAACTTGCCTGATATATTTAGAGGAGGTTCAACATCAGGATTTAATTATAAATTGATTTTAATGGAATTTTTAACTCTAATTTACATTTAAACATACAGGAAGATCGGAACCAGTACTAATATTAACGTCAGCAAAGTATAGAATAATACAATCTGAATAAGTATATGATTATGATATAAAATGATATATTAATTTAAGGTTTATCTTCAGCAATAACTGTTTGCCTAAAATTAAGATTATATCCAAGAATAAATTATTTAAATCAAAACCACTACCCTATATTTACAACATTAAACAATATTGAATTATATTGAACTTAAAATTTTAACAAAAAATGATTTAAAAGGTAATCCAATAAGTAATCTTTTTATTTCATTAAAATCTGACTTTTCACCACAATAAAAATAATAACATATAGATTACTTTTTTATTTATAATTAATATGTCTAATTAGTATTTAATATTTTATTTAAAATAAATAACATGTATTTGTAAAAATTTAATTTTAACTAATAAATTACATTTTGAAATAAATATGCTTAATAAAATTTATTAACAATATTACTATAATTATACTACCACTCCCCAATCCAGCCTCTTTCTCCTGCTCGCCACATTAGCTTATCGCATAATTCATTGCTTATTGGCGGGCCTTTGCATTCTATTTTTCACATGCATCAATCAAACACATCCTAGTGCTTTCCTAATGTTGGATCACTCTAACTTAGATAACGAACACTACATCCATTACAAGAATATCTAAGTAAGAGTGATCCAACATTGGGAAAGCACTTGGATGTGTTTGATTGATGCATGTGAATAATAGAGCGTAAAGACCCGCCTAGATTCAATGGATTATGTGAAAAGCTAATGAAGCAAGCAGGAAAGGTGGCTGGATTAGGGAGTGGTAGAAAATAATAGTAATATTGTTAATTATTTATGTGGTTAATAGTAAAGATGATACTATAAAACATAAAACATTTTAGCAAATTTTAGAATTCTAAATATATATTTTTATTATTAAATTTATCTGATAATATTATCTACAAAATGTTAGAATTAAAAATAAAACTAAATCATATATGTAAGGCAACATTCGTGATTATGATGATGACAATAATGATATTGATAGCAATTACAAATAATTAACTATTAAAAATATTTTTATATTCAGAAATAGTATTTTGTTTTAGTTATAAATCTGTGTCTATTTATTTGTAATTTTTTAATATGATTAACTAAATAACAATTCATTAATTTATCTACTATATTGTATAATAAATACTATTCTAATCTAAATTTAAATATCTGTTTAAAAAACCAAACAAACTTCTAACAATATTACTATTATTTTACTCCCACTCCCCAATCCAGCCTCCTTCTCCTGCTCACCTCATTAGCTTTCACATAATTCATTGCTTCTAGGCAGGCCTTTACACTCTATTATTCACATGCATCAATCAAACACATCTTAGTGCTTTCATAATGGTATATCACTCTAATGTTTATATAGCTAGACACATCACGCTTACATTATCACCTGCTAGTGATATTAACAGGAGAGTGATCCAACATTAGGAAAGCACTAGGATGTGTTTAATTGATGCATGTAAATAATAAAGCGTAAAGACCCGCCTAGAAGCAATCAATTATGTGAAAAGCTAATGAGGTGAGCAGTAGAAGGAGGCTGGATCAGGGAGTTGTAGTATAATAATAGTAATATTATTAGTAATTTGCAATTGTGTTAGCGTGAGTGTATTGAAATTGATATAAAATTTTTTTTAATTATACAATTAATTTAAATGTAATTATGAGTAAAAAAATAAAATATTATTTTAAAATATGTATATACTATTATCAATAAACCTCAATAAATATAACTGTGACGTTTAAATATAATGATTGCTCTCATACTAATATTTTTATTTTCTTCTTAAAACAGGTTTCTGTCATTATTCAACTGTATTAAAAACAAAAATTAAATATTGAAAAATCCAATGATCATATAAATAAAATTTTATTAATTTATCATAGTTTTAGTTGTATTGATTTTTATACTAAATTAAAAATTACAATAAAACAAATTTAAACACATTAATTATTAATAATATTACTATTATTTTGCTTCCACTCCCCAATTCAGCCTCCTTCTCCTGCTCAACTCATTAGCTTTTCACATAATTCATTGCTTCCAGTCAGGCCTTTACCCTTTATTATTCACATGCATCAATCAAACACATCTTAGTGCCTTTCTAATGTTGGATCACTCTAACGTAGATATAGGTACGTTCTTTACGCTGACAACATCACCTGGTTGCTATATCTACGTTAGAGTGATCTTACATTAGGAAAGCACTAGGATGTGTTTGATTGATGCATGTGAATAATAGAGTGTAAAGGCCTGACTGGAAGCAATGAGTTATGTGAAAAGCAAATGAGGTGAGCAGGAGAAGGAGGATGGATTGGGGAGTGGTAGTAAAATAATAGTATTATTGTTAATAATTTTTTTGATTATATGTGTAAGTATAAATGGAAAAAATTATTATAACAATATCATAATTTATAATTATTTATAACCAAAAATACATATATTTATTGGATAGAATGTATTATATTTTTAATTAAATTATTTTTAAAAAAGTTTAAATAATATGCGTACGTAATCTCGTTTTAAATAAGTACAGTAGTTAGTAGGAAAATACTCTTATAATTATGTAAAATGAGGACATTGTCTTTTATTATTTTTACTACTGTACTAAATAATGGTTTAAATTTAATTTTTTTTTAAATTATAAAATATTTTTTTAAACTTTTTAATATAAATATAATATAATGGAAATTATTATATTTTTTATGCCCAATCTGCGATTGAACACATTAATTACTAATAATAATACTATTTTTTTACTATCATTCCCCAATCGAGCCTCCTTCTCCTGCTCACATCATTAGCATTTCACATAATTCATTGCTTCTAGGCGGGTCTTTACATTCTGTTATTCACATGGATAAATCAAACACATCTTAGTGCTCTCCTAATGTAAGATCACTCTAACGTTTAAATGCTTACAGCATCACTTGCCACCTATTTAAACGTTAGAGTGATCTTACATTAGGAGAGCACTAAGATGTGTTTGATTTATCCATGTGAATAACAGAATGTAAAGACCCGCCTAGAAGCAATGAATTATGTGAAATGCTAATGATGTGAGCAGGAGAAGGAGGCTCGATTGGGGAATGATAGTAAAAAAATAGTATTATTATTAGTAATTAATGTGTTCAATCGCAGATTGGATTGATTACAAATGCTATTTAATATATTATTATTTTTAAATAATATTCGGCAAAAATTTAATTGTTATACTTATAATAAGTATAACAATTTAATTGTTGTCGAATGTTATAATTGTTATCATAATTATTGTGATATTTTTTTTAATTTAAAACGAGGTTGTTCACAATATTATTTTTTTTTCTAAATTTTTATGAATTGTATTTTAAAATGATAAAAACCATAAAAATTTTAATTAATAATATTGATAAAATATATAAATTCAAGATATTACAGTAATATAAATAATCAAAATTATAAGTAATATTAAACTTCATGAATAAAAAGTATTCTTATTAAGTTTTAATATTAAACTAATTTATAATGATCTGGTGATCTGACTGTGTTTTTTTAGGTTGACCGATCAATATATTTAAATGTATTAATAACTAATAATATTTAAAAGATCAATGGTGTTATGTAAAACCCCTTGATTCATTTAAGAATGGAAATAAGGCGTTAAGAATAAACAGATTAAGTTTAATTGCTAAAATAGAAATAATTAGAATAATATATTGATTAAAGATTATTATCTGATCAGAAATTAAAATTGATTCCAGCAATATTAAAAACATTAGTGGGATCATTAAACTTTAAAACGAAAACCATCTCTACCAATTAAAATTAATTTTTGGCCATCTCTAAAATTTTTAGCCAACAAGATAACAATGTTCCATCAATCAACCACTAGAAAGTATATTTATCTGTACTTTATTCATTTCCTTCTCAATTTACCCTTATTTTCAGTCTTAAATGAATCAAGGGGTTTTATTACTAGACACTTCTTAGGCTGTTACTGATCACGGCCTGGTTTATCCATTTTTTCCCCTCAGATTAGCGTGAAACCTTGCATTTAGGTACAATGCTACCATTTTAGCTGTAAAAGCAAATACATCCTCCCCACTTTATATCAATATCTCGGATTGACTGAGTAGACATCTCGGGTTTAAAACATTGGGTCTTTTATCCATCTTGCAATATGGTAGAGTGTTTGATATGATAGGGCAGAGTGTTTGTTGTTATTACGATAGAATATCCTTGGTACGAGTAGTCCACGCAGTCTAACTTATGATCTATGGCCATCTATAACCTCAATCAATTGTTACATCCTAGCTATCCCAGATAACCCAAATGTCTTCGTGAGATTAATCTTTTTTGCAATAAAAATTTATCGCACGCGAGGCTTGCATTTCTTCATGAGGACTTGAAAATGAGAATTTGACTGCTCGTACACTGTTCACACAAGTATCTCTTCTAAAATGCAAGGTTAGTCCGTATTTCCACATTCTATGAATCTTAAATTTCTTCGGATTGATTAATGCTCGTAAAGGCATATAGAATGTGAAGATAACCAATCTATAGCCTTCACATCTGCATCCTTTGGTGTACTCGAGTCATAACCGGTTCTTTTATGTTAGGATATAAAGACTTAGAGAGATGTAATTATTTGTACTGTATCCTTAATGGCGACATTTGATTTTTATATTACTTTATCGGCATAGTTAATTGTAATGTACTAATGTATTTACTGCGCTCCCCTGAAAGATCTCTATCATTTAGTCATTCGTAACATCGAAGGCACCACTAGATCAGAACTCCTACATTCACTATTCCTTCTCCCGCTTAGCATTCTGTTTTGAGATATACTGATCTTAGTTTTGAGTAGGCCCTTATGTTATATTTACTTCGTCCATTGCTGATACGAAGTGGTCGAATTTCTGATATCCCAGAAACTATACGGTCTTTTCTAATAACGACAGTGACTTTGCGCCTGTTTTCCATTAAGTATGATTTAATTGCTCCGAAAGAGTCTGTCTTGAAGCAAATGCAGAGGTATTACATCTTATTAGTCGATCAGTAGTGTAAACTTCAATGTGATTTTTTTGAGCCAGCAATTTGATTTGCCATTAAGCCTTGGCTCTATTTCCAGAGATCCTTGCTGCCCTAATTTATATCTATAGAGAAAAATAAATGTGACGGTTATGAAATAATAATTTAACTGTCTCAATGAACTCTCCGAGCTCTTATTAGTTCACATTGTCCTCTCAGCAAGTTGAATATTCAAATTAGCGGTCTTCGGTTTATTGGCACCATTGATCTTCTAAATATATAATTAATTATTAATACATTTAAATATACTTACCTGTCGACTTCTAAAAACCCTGGCTGAACACAAGAACCTTTTTAGTTATCTTTTAATTACTTCAATAATAAATCTAAATAAAATTAGTAATAAGTGCTCCTTATTCATGACAGTTAACATTTATTATAATTTATTGAGTATTGTTAATTACTCTAATTTCTTAAATTTATATAATTAATAAATAATCTGATTGATTTTATTACAATTTAAGTATTTGCATAAACTTTAAATAATATCTAAAATAATTTATTTTACTACCACTAGCTTTGCACATAATTAGTTGCTTCTAATCTGGTCTTTATATTTTATGATTCCTATGTATCAATCAAAAACACCCTTGTGCTTTCCAAATGTTGAATTACTCTATTTTTATATGAATACTACGATAATTTACCTTAGATATAACAGAAGATTGATCAATATTAGGAAAATACTAAGACGTATTTTATTGATGTTTCTAGATAATAGAGTATTTAAGCCTACCCATTAAATAAATTATATGAAAAGCTATTAAAAAGGATTTGGGAGCGATAGTAAAATAATCGAAAAATTAATATGTTATTTGAAAGAAATGTTAGAAACTAAGCTTATAAAAGCGATTTTAAATATTATATTTAATAACACTGCAATAAATGAGGAGGTTAGTCCTGACAATCTTGTTTCATCTTTTCCACGTCCTGACTTACTTTTTTGGAACCCGATTCAGCTTGGACGTGATTTGATCAGGGGTTATCCTAAGAAATTTACCCCTAGACTGAACCGGTGGAGTGCTAACTACAGAAATCTCTTACTTAAAGAATGGATTGTCTTTTTTTATCATGCACAGTATTCATGTTTTCAATCAAATTATTAAATCTAAAAATTATAAATTTCTGAATTATTATAAAAAAATGAATCGATAATTAATAATTTATTTTAAGTTTGGGGAATATATTTTTAACAAAAATGATAAAACCTAAATTTCTGAATGCTGACTGATTGGCAAAATAAAAGAATTTACATTTATTAATTAAAGCTTGTTATTCTTTTGTTGCATTTTGATTAATTGACAAGAGTTCATTAAATTTTGAGAAATAATTTTATTACTTTAAGAAAATTTAGGTAATATCTAATTAAGATAATTTGCCATAATGGTAGCAAGTTTATGTAAGTTGAGAATTATAATACACTATAGAATAGAGTTTGAATATAATTATTTTTTACTATAAAATTTTATACTAATTTCTTCCATTTTTTTTGCTAATCTATTGTTTAATTTCTCACTTTTATTTTAGAATATTTAGTTGATGTTGTTATTTATCATATTAAAAACTCTAATGCCTTTAATTAATTTTTTTTAATGATTTAATTTTTAGGATATAAATATGGACTTATTGATATATGTATTGAAAATTTATCCTATTATTAAAATGAGCAATAAAATTTAGAGATATTTATGGTCTATTTATGACAATCATTAAGATGTAACAATTTATACTATGTAATTATTGGATGCAAAAGGCTATTGATAAAAGCATAAGCTTAATACACCCTGATGAAGCTGTGTTTACGTTCAATATATTTATTGATAACTAGTTTTAAGCAGTATAATTTCATAGATACTTATGACCAAATGAAGGATGTTATTCATGCAATTTACTGGTATTATTAAAGATTTAGGATTAAATATTATGATATTAATCCTTAATCTATCAACTTAGAGCATTAAACAGATTACTTACATAAGCTAAAAAATAAGTAAAGAGAGTAAGAGATAATTTTAATTGTTGATAACCTCTCTGTCAATAAAACCTAGGAGTCTAATAAAGTATATGGAGAGATAGACATAATTTTCTGTAAGTCATTTCGACGAGGGGAAGTCTAAATGCTACATGATCATTTCCGAGTAAAATTGCATCAAGCTAAATTATATGCCTGCGAACTTTAAATTTTGCTTATTAAAGAGCATAATACTCATTTCAATAATCTATTTAGAACTTGTTATCAGCAAGGAAGTAATTGAACGGATATATTATATAGGCATATTAGTCATCAGTGACGACTCTTCTCTACTTTATCCTCAAGATTTAGGTAGCTTTCAAGACAAGAATCTATGTCAATAATTTTTAAGATTAGAATCTTCATCGCCTCAATTTTTACCATGATTTTCTTGATCTCAGAGACTAGAAAGTTCTTGACTGCTTTCTTATTTTGACTTACTCTATAACTCAACCCTGTGAGACCCAGCATGATTTCTTGACCTTCTTTATTATAGGAATCCTTTTCCTGTAGGTTAATGAATAAACACAAAGCTTTGATTGTAATTTTCTTTTAGTGCACTATAAAATATCTTGTATGAGAAATAGGGCTTCACACAAAATTCACAGATATACTTGCCATCCTTCATTTAATACTTGAGGGATAACCTAGGCATATCGTTGTGTATATTTCTTAATTATCTCTTATAAGTTGACTTGTAGAGAAAAACTTTATTGCATTATTTGCATTAAAAGTCTACTTTGGCTGGAAAAATTTGAAGGCCAAAGGAAGGGTTGTTTAATTTCCTCCTCAATTAGCACAGCTTCTTTAATTATCTACTACTTACATTATATTTAAATTTAAAAGGTAGTCTCTTCAAAATTATCATAAATAGGCTCCCACTGAGTTCATGCGTCTCTGGTTTCTACTTTTTTTGATTGCTGGAATGATAACTTTTATTGGTTTTACCCGAGTAATGCCGCTCTTCTCAAAAGGTTTATCACACATTTTAGTTTGTTGATATATTTTAATATAATAATAAAAAAATCTACCTTGATAAACTATAATATTGTAGAAACATTTGGAAATGGAAAATTATATAAAATAATTTATTTTATTTCAAATTAGTAGCAGTTGAAGTTGGCCAATTTTAACTGCCAATAATTTGAAATAAAATAAATTAATTTTAATATAATTTTCCAATCTCAAATGTATTCCTACAATAATAGAGTATTAGAAACTCGATAGAGTCTTTGCCCAGAGGTAAGATAATTAAATAATCATTGATTACTGTTAATGACAAAATTTATGAGTATGTTTTATATTTGAGTAAATTAAAAAGCTCCTAAAAAGGTTTTGTTCTCTAGAAAGTCGTCTAAAAAAGGTTTTGACTTAATTTGGAGGACCTAATTAAATAAATAAACATTATTAGGAGCAATATATTGGAGATTGTTTGATAAAATGGGAAAATTAATCTGTAAAACTTGGAGCAAAATTTTTTATTTTTCTCCACATACATTTTTAGGTCTGTCCTCTAGTAGCTCTTCCCTGTTTCGTATAAAGATTTTAATAAAATTATAATGGATATGCATAAATTCAAATTTCATTAATGTTTGGAGAAAGAAGAAGCAAGATAGAGTCTCCGAATGATGAATGAAGTGAAATTCAATTTCAAGATTTTATTGGAAAATTTCGAAGTAAAGAGGACCTATATAGAAACTTGGTTTAGCAAAGTAAACTTTAAACTAATATTAATATATTAAATATATTTTTGATTGATCTTACCAACAAGAAGGAACAAAAATCTAATACTTAAAAGCATTGCTAAACGAGAGAAAAAAGCTTTTTAAAAAAATGAAATAAAGTTGATTGAAGTTCCTAACTACCATGAGATATCAAAACAAATCCATATAATAATGCTATGAGTGATCAGGATGTAGCTCTACCTTCCATCAAAGCTACAGCTTTCTTATAAGCAGAGAGAAACTTCTTCAATGATGATTTTGGAACTCGGAAACCTGACTACTTAAATGTAGTAATTAAGAAGCTCAAAAGAAACGCTGAAACATATCTCCTGAAGAATAAAAGAAGCAAGGTATAAAAAAGATGACTTCTGGTGATAGGAACTTTAAAAGCATCCTTTCATCTAAAGTAAGCATACAATTCTAACTTTATAGGAAAAACCTGGAACTGCTATTTATTTGATGAAATATCACAGTAAATTGAACAGAGAGAAAAAGAAAGTCTCAATAAAAGCATGAAATGAGCAAGAGACTATTCAAAGATTTATAAAAGCCAGAAAAAACGAACATAGATGCAGGAGCTGGAACAAAGAGAAGAAACATAGACCCAAACAAGCCTTAAGATGAAGAAAAGAAACAAAAGCCAAATCCATTTAAGGGCAAATTTAATATGTGAACTTATTCATTCGTGTAAATCAAAAACTAATTAATATACAAAAAATCTCCCTTTCATTGTGCATACTTATTTTTATCATCGCTGACTCGCTAAGCAACACTCTTAATAAAATCTAATGTATCTATCTTCAATTCGTACATCAAATGATAGAGTAGAAGTTTCTTGTAGTGGCCTTTCAATGGCCCCAATATAGCTAAATCACATTAAACTGAGAGTTGTAGAGAATATTGAAAACAGGTTATATTTTGCCTTTCATATTCCTTCCTTGATTCTGTAGTTTTATGGACAGATAAGTTATCTACAATCAAAATAATCTCTTAGTCGGTTATTTATCTTTGAGTTATAACTAGAACTACATATATTGCTCATTCTTTATTGAACAAAGGTGGATAACATAAGTTTCAAGGACTTTATCTTCGCTTATTCCACCAAGTATTGCATGAGTTTAAACCTTAACCTTTCAATCATATATTTTTATGCTGCTGTACCTTTTGTATCAAGACCTTAATTTTAAGGTATTAAACGGAAATATGCCTCATCAGCATATATGAACCTTATTTTATGCTCTTAAACCCTCTGCATTTAATCGATTATATAATATAAATTATCCTTATAAAATGGAACATTAAAGTCAATCACTCTCTAAATAAATACCCCAAAACCCCTTTGTGAGATTTATAAGCGCTTTGATTTGAAGGGTATAGGTGGGGTTTTATTAGGGTTAGTAGAGAAATTATACCATTGTAAAATGAGAAATAGAAATTAGCGAAATTTAAGGTCTATTGATGATTAAAAATATATAGATTTACTGCTTAAGCTTAGGTTTGGTACAAGTATTAATATCGACTAAGTCAAGCAAGCTCTAAATTATGCAGTATAGCAAGTTTCTATGCAAGAGTGCCTCAACTGTTAGATATCACTGCATGTTAGCTCTTTAGCATATTAATTCTGGTACTAAAAAACATCCATTAAGAAAATAAAAGTTCACTCAGACCCATATTCACTACTTCTGTAACTCTTAAACTTTGAAGTATTGGGCACACTTTCCTCTTGCTAGAGAGCTGTAATGTTTCATCGCAGATTTCTTGATATTCGTATCTCTCCTTAGACTATAGCCAACATTTATTGAAGAATTGGTATTACTATCAAGATTGTCGACAGAGTGAAAGAGAGTGATTGACCTTTACAGTATCATTTAATATTGCTAAAATAGAATTGAATTGGGGAAATTGAAAAATAAATAAATAATTCATATAGTTAGTATATATAACTGCCTCTAATTTACAAGGTCTGTACATCAAATTTGATTCATGACAGTTACCGTTATGTTTATAAGTGTCCCGGCTACTGGAACCACCGATTTCATGTGACTGAGTTGAGCATTCAGGTATTTGACACATTTGACACCCGATTTAGTAAATTCTCCAGTGCCTTATAGAGAGATTTGACACTTTTGGCAGGTAGATTTAGTATTAGACGACTTTATATTAATTAACAATCAGATTTATTTAATTTAAAAAACATTTAAATAATAATAATATAAATAATCAAGCATTTTTGACATTTTTGACACTTTTGACACATTATCCGTTGTTAAATCCTGTCAAATATTTTTAAAATGTGATTTAAAATGATCAGTATATTAATATATGCTCTTAATAATTAAAGTTGCGTTAATGGAGAACAGAGCTAAGCTCTATCGCAGTATTCTTGAGAAAGGCGCGGGGATGCTCTATTGTGCATTGACAGGTCTGGTTTCCTCTGCGTATCTATAGCTACCGTAGTCTTCCGAAAGGATACTGCCTCCACTGGTAGTTTCTGTGGCTAACAGCGCGTTTCTCAACGCCGACTTTGAAGATGCTTCATACTAAGAGATGTGGCTCTTAACGATAACTAACATAATATACAGCTCACCGTGAGACTTGAGGCAGTATCCTTTCGGAAGACTACGGTAGCTATAGATACGCAGAGGAAACCAGACCTGTCAATGCACAATAGAGCATCCCCGCGCCTTTCTCAAGAATACTGCGATAGAGCTTAGCTCTGTTCTCCATTAACGCAACTTTAATTATTAAGAGCATATATTAATATACTGATCATTTTAAATCACATTTTAAAAATATTTGACAGGATTTAACAACGGATAATGTGTCAAAAGTGTCAAAAATGTCAAAAATGCTTGATTATTTATATTATTATTATTTAAATGTTTTTTAAATTAAATAAATCTGATTGTTAATTTAATATAAAGTCGTCTAATACTAAATCTACCTGCCAAAAGTGTCAAATCTCTCTATAATGCACTGGAGAATTTACTAAATCGGGTGTCAAATGTGTCAAAAACCTGAATGCTCAACTCAGTCACATGAAATCGGTGGTTCCAGTAGCCGGGACACTTATAAACATAACGGCAACTGTCATGAATCAAATTTGATGTACAGACCTCTGTAATTAGAGGCAGTTATATATACTAACTATATGAATTATTTATTTATTTTTCAATTTCCACAGTTCAATTCTATTTTAGCATTAGTAATAATTTAAACTTTATATATGATTAGATGCAGCGAGATAATACTAATAATATCAAGTTCATACACTCTGATGGAGTAGTGTTCACCTTTTACATTTTTATTAATAATCATGGTACAAGAAGTATGAAAACATAGAATTTATGACTAAAAAGTGAAGGTAGTCACCCATGCAATATTAGCTGGTATAAGTGAAGATTCAGGCTTAGAATGTTACGTCATTCATCCTCGCTCTATTAATCGAGAGTAGAATATAGAAATCTTACATAAGCTAAGATTTAAATATAACGATTAAGAGAACATCCTGTTTGTTAAAAACTTCTCAGTTCATAAGATTAATAAGTCTAAGAAAGCTTATGAAAAGTTAAACATAATTCATGTATATATCGTTCCCTATAGCCCACATTTTAATGGAATCATATTTTATTGGAGTTAAATTAAGACTCACTACAAGAAACTGCTGCAGTATCACCTTATGTTTGACTTGCCTATAGATACAGTAGACTTGATTCAGAGTAACTACAAGAGAGTGATCATAGATAAAACATCAGTTGGTGCGAGAGAGGGAAGAATGAATTTTTATAAATAAGTTTTTGATTTAAATGAATGAATTAGTTCACATATTAAATAACCCAGAAAGGGATTAGGCTTCTCCTTCTTCTCTTCTTCTTATGGCTTGCTTGGGCCCATATTTCTTCTCTTAGAACCAGCTCCTGCATCTATGTTCATTTCATTTGGCTTTTAAACATCTTTGTAAAGTCTCTTGCTCACTTCATGAATAGTCAATGACTTTTTCTCTCTTTAAACTTTTGCTTGTTCTTTCATTATAATTATACCAGTTCCAAGTTTCACAACAAAGTTATGTCAAAGCTTACTAGAGAGGAATGGATGCTTCTTAAGGCCCGCAAGCCAGGTCTCTTTTATTATGGTAGGAATACATTCGAAATTGGTAAACTAATTCTAATTAAATTAATTATTATTAAAAATCTTGGCAGTTAAACTTGGAAATTTTAAACGACCTTGGGCTTGTTCGATAGAGAATTAAAAATTAGCTGGACTTTACTATCGGCGGTACTATTTTATCGCATCCCTGGAGCGAGATAATTTAACTTTAATGTGAGGGTATAATTTAATGAATTTAGATGTGTTTAATTAAAGTTAAATTATCTCGCTCCAGGGATGCGATAAAATAGTACCGCCATTCGTAAAGTCCAGCTAATTTTTAATTCTCTATCGAACAAGCCCAAGATCGTTTAAAATGGCCAACTTTAACTGCCAATATTTTTAATAATATTTAATTTAATTAGAATGATTTTACCAACTTCGAATGTATTCCTACAATAGTATCCCTTACTTTTTTTAATCTTCATTAGAGATAGAGTAGCGTTTTTTGTGAGCTTCTTCAATGGTCTCATTGAGATAACACTTTTCTTAAAGTGCTAAGTACACAAAATAGAAGCTCCTTTCTTGGAAGCTAGTTAGAGAGTTGTTTCTAGGTAGGAAGATAAACTACCAACTATTCATCTTTCATCGCATCCTCGTAGAGATTAGTGACTGAAATTCCTGGGTAGTTTGGTATATCTATCAACTTTATTCCATTTTTGTTTAGGCCTTCTTCTAATCACAGAAAATAGCTTTTAAGAATGAAATTTTGGTACCTTCCATTGTTGCTAGAAATAATCTCACTATTTTATATGTTACATGCTTACCATGCTAAGTGAGGTATCGATAGAGATCTTCCTTGCTTCTAAATCTTGAGATAATTTCTTAAGCTTCAACCCTTTTCATTGCAGTACTTATAGATACCATCCTTGTTCCTTCTCTTGTTATTGAATTTCAAATTTTAATATATAGAGTTCTGGATCCTACTGTTAAAAATCTTAGTATTAAATATGAGCATCTTATAGGAGGTTAAACTGGTAAGTATAAGTGGAGAAAGCTGGCAAAAGCTGTAATAAACTACAGAGATGGAGCTCCATATTTATCAATTTAGTTCCATTAAACTATTACTAAATTTGTTTAAATTAAATTAGCACAGGTACTTATTCCGCTTGATTTAATTGGTACCAATTTAATAGTACCTAGTTTTAAACTAATGAGGTTTTTATTGTAAAAGTTTTACAAAATGGTTCAAATCCTAATTGATATCAGTACTAACCTGAATTCTCACTTGGTTGGTATTAATGTTAAAAATATTAAGCATGAAAATAGAAAGTTTATATTAATAATCTAAGTATAAATATGATCTCTTACACCTCTAATCAACCATTATTGTAGCAATGGAAGGTATTAAACACACAGTACAGTAACTATAATTAGTTAGATTATTAGAGTTTTATAATAGAAATTTAAATTTAAATTTGAATTTAAACATGGCGGCTAACTTAAATCGTAAAGCAATCTCTCTTGGAACTGGATAATCATAGCTAAACTTTGGCTCAACTAAAAAGCCTGAAATTAATTATGTTGAGAGGGAGCTAGAGCTAAGAGCTCTTGAATTTGAAGCTGAGAATTTTATCATAGAAGTATTAAACCAGAAGGAGAGTGAAGAGATAGGAGTTTAAACTTAAATTGATTATTTGAGGAGCTAAAAGAACAGCAACCAATCGAAAGATAAAAACATATCAATGTGAAATCTGCTAGAATCTTTTCTCAACCGAACAAAGCTTGAAGAGACACCTGAAAGAGGTACACTCTGGCAAAGCCAAGATATATTTCAAGCATGAAAAGGTAGATGGTAGGTATTAGTACACGACATGCATGAAATCATATACTCGCTCAGCTAAAGTTAAAAGGCATATGCAAAAGCATCACCTCAGCGAGTTCTTGATTGAAGATTAAGAGACTAAAAAACTAGTACCAGCTAAAAAGAAAATCTAATACTCTTGAATAATAAAAAGAGCAGCAGGAGAAACACAAGAGGTAGAAGCGATTTGAATCGATGAACCAACCAGTAGGCAATACAATTTCAGCATGCTTATAAGCGAAAGCTATGAATATACCTGCATTAAATGCAGTTGATCTCAGCACTTGTATTGAAAACTACTTGAATATAAACGTGCCTGCAAAAGAAAAGCTTATAGTAGTTGATGAGTATGCATACAAGGTGTTTCCTTTCAGTTATCTTCTGAAGAACCAACAGTATTAGAACGAGTTTGCTAATGAATACATGGTTCTTAGAGAGGCCTAAAGAAAAAATTGCAAGAATTTGCTTAAGTTAGATGGTGTCATATTAAGCTATGGTTTTATCGCACTAAGACTCAAGAAATTTGAAATGACTCTGAGAGACTATCTCTATCATAATCGATTCCCAATTATTTAAACGATATACTTTCAGATATATAAAGGGTATAAAGGAGTTGCATGACCTTGGGTATGTTCATAGAGAATTGAAGCCTGAAAATGTAATGCTGAATCTTTGCCCATTAGAAGTAGTTGTTATCGATTTCAATAGAGCTTTAAGATAAGAAATCGTTACTTTAGCATAGGTACTTGGGACTACCGGATACTTCCCAATAAGAGAGAAGTGGACAAATGGTTCTAGCTAATGGGATGTTTGGGCAGTAGCTGCAATAATATTAGAAAGTGATATGGAAGTATGTCTTACTTTGGTACTAAACATGAAAAGCAATCAATAAGTTTGGCTTAGAAACACATAAAGTAAGAGGCTGTCTGCATAGAAATTAAAAGCATAGTAGAGATGATAATCGTGAGAGCTCCAAACTATCCTCGGTAAATATTAGATGATATCCTTGACCCACTAGAGAGAGCAAAGTTCAATAGATACAATAAAGATAAACAGATAAAATTTGTTTTAATTAATAACACTAATACTCATTAAATATTCATTAAATTTACATAAAACCTGCAAATTTTGTCTACTAACCCCAATAAGACCCCAACTATACCCTACAAATCAAAGCACTTATAAACCTCACTAAGGGGTTTTGGAGTTTTGATTACTATTACAAGAAGGTTATTATGGATCATTAGTATACCGGTGTTGACATCAGCACCACCTATATGACGTCAGGATGTCCCAGGATTGTCAAGATGTCCTAGCCACGATCCAGACGTCCCAAATGATGTCATGATGTCCCAACTCATAAATATTATAAAAACCAAGACCCCAAAACCCCTTAATAGTTTTTTATGTTTTGATTGAATAGAGTAATGTTGGGGATTAGGGTCCCTATTTAATTAGTTTCAATTTTATGTTAGATTTAATGTTATTTATTATATTTATTGCAGAGACTTTTCCTTTTATGCATTTATCATCACTACATCTGGATAAATGTTATGCAGAAAATATTTAGTAATAAAATTTAAATTAAATCGCGTTTTCAACTTAAATATATAATTTAACTATTTTAATTTAATGATACCTCCTTCTAAAAATTCCTTGAGAGTCCATTTTTAAATTCAATGGTTCAAATAAAGTTTTAAAATTTAAGTACATTGTACCAATTAGGTTTTGAACTAGATTTAAACTTTTCCATTATAATTTTCATTATATTGTAATTATTAACGAATTAAATTTTGGTACTAAAATAACAATTAAAATTAATAGGATCTAGTACCAGTACTTATTAAAATAAGCTATATTTAGTTCTAATTTAATAGATTTTAATAGGTAAAATGGAAATCCATTCTGAAACTTATTACAGCTATTGTAAACTTGTCCTTTTCTTACAGGATTAACTCGTTGAGAAATTTATAAAAATAATAAATGCAAGATTCAAGATTGATACTCATTTATATTATTTTAAAACTAAAATATTACATGATTTTAGGCATCAATCACTTGGAAGCCACTAATTTATGAATATATTTGTTTTAATTTTACAATCCTTTTTTATAGTATCAATTAAGTAAAAAAAAACTCATTTTGAAAGAAATAAAAGTGTTTTGAATTGAATTTGAAAAAATATTTTACGCTGAAAATTTCAAAAAAAGTTGATCATAAATGCCAAATTATTAAATGATTCAATTATTAAATTTAATAAAACAATCTTTAAAGTGATAACTTATGAGGAAAAAAATAACAGAAAAAAATGTCTCGAAAATTTTTCTTTTTCAAATAAAAAGTACTTTCCATATAAATATAATCTTGAGTTAATATAAAAGAAGAAAAAAAATTAATCATACTTTAATATTTTGATAATTAGAGTAAAATTATGCTTCCTTACTTAAATAAATTCAGTCCCAAACATTACCATCTCATACAAACATTTATAAAACTAATAAAGTAATTTTGGGGATTTGAGTTTTGATTATTTGATGTATTTATAAGTTATGACTTACGTCATTTGGGATCCTGGGACGTCATGATTGTATCAGGGACCCCTTACATCAACTCCGTATACTTACAAAGTATATCCTTTCAACTTTCTCATTAATAATGATAACTATTTAAGGAAGTTTACTATTGTAGGAATACATTTTATTTGGTAAAATAAATATTAATTAATAATTTATTATCATAGTTCGTGGCAGTTGAGTTTGTCTTAGTCTAGGCAATATAGTTCTTGTTAGATAAGGAATTTAGAATTACGTGGACTTTGCTATAAGCGGTCCCCTTTAAAGCATACTCAGAGCAAGATAAATTGACTTTAATTTTAGAGACTTTTTTAGTAGAATTTAATGCCATAATTAAAGTCATTTTTTCTTGTTTTGGGAATGCTTAGAGGATTACCCGATAATAGCAAAGTTCGGCTAATTTAAATCCCATTCGATCATGTACCTTATTATCTTGACAAAGACAAACTCAACTGCCACGAACTATAATAATAAATTATTAATTAATATTTTATTTTCCCAAATAAAATATATTCCTTCAATAATGTTTATTGAGTTCTCATTCAGGCTTAGTTAAAATATTGCAAATACTTTTTACAACTTGATGCTGTTCTCTTTGCCAAAAATCATTAAGCTTTGAGACTCTTAATATTTTTTAATTAACCTGAGAGATTACATATCAAATTAAAAAAATCATAGATATCTTGCATTAATAGCAGCCTTAACTATTCAGGGTATCAAAGAGTTTTACAAGTTGTTGGGATTTTATGACAGTCATCTCATGCTGAGAAAGAGTATCAATAATTTATTTTAAGAGAGCTTTATGTTTGATATTATCAAGAGTTTGGAAGTGTTATGGGAACTCCAGGCTAATATCCTTAAAGAAAAGTTTGTGGGCTACTGCAACAATAATAATAGAATGTAATATGCCTCGCAAAAATTACTACACTTCAAGGAGCGAGAAGGAGCAAAAATATAATAGAGTAATTTATTGACAAAACGAGAGTCTCTCAATCAAGAAATAAATGGCAGAGTAAATAATATCGATAAAATACATAAAAATAGCTAAGTTAGCATAAGTGCAATTGAAGATTAGGAAACATTAAATATAACAGTCACGTTTTTAATATATCGATAAATTAAAGTTGCGTATTGGGGTTTATGAGATATAATTTAATAATCATGCTCAATTCTTTGTTTAATTTAAGGATATTTAGAATTCAAACAATATTTATGACTAATCTATTATTCATAAATAATTTATTTTAAAATCGAGAACTGTCCCTCATTTTAAAGTTTGCAATATTACCAATAATACATGGCATTTTTCCGAGTATTTTTCATCTTTTAAGATCTCAGGTGCTATGATTTCGGGAGTACCAGATATAATATCAACCTGGTTTTCAGAAATTAATTTCTTCAACTAGCCCTAGATCAGCTATTTTAATTCTTGATGAGCAGATATCTTGAAAGACCAGGAGATTTCTTATTTTAATGTCTTTATGAAAATACCACTTTAGGTTCAATTAATGCAGACCCAATAATAAACACTGCATTAATCT
>ARYC01019994.1:0-14868 GCA_000711775.1 Oxytricha trifallax
ATTAATATACTGCTCTGTCTTAATTGATCGAGGATGAATAAAATATGTTTCTAGACCATAATCCTCGCTATACCTCCAAGAATTGCCATTGTTTATAACTTTAGTCATTTACTTCCATTTTACTAAGTCTCATTTACCAAGACATAAAGATGAAAGTTTTGAATATAAACACAGCCTCATCAGCATGAATAAACTTAATATTATTCTATTGAGCTCACTGCATTTAATTATAAATATAATTTAGGTTATTGTTATAAAATGTCAGAGTGAAATCAATCCTCTCTTGATACGATTTACACCTTTGTAAGAGATATCGTTTCGTTTATAAATGTTTGCAACAGATTATGTATGCAGAGATCTTCAACTAAGGGAACTGGATGTGAAAATAGTCGCTCGTGGTCGAAAAAGAAGGGATCCCAATACTTCAAGGCTTTTTCATTGATAAGATAGTCAATATGCTTCTATAGAAACTTTGGCTTCCTCTTAGGCTAAGAATTCAGCTATTGTTGCTTTAATTACACAGTTTTCAAGCAGTGAGATCAAACAGTTGATGGACTACGCTTTAAGAGAAGTGCAATAGATTTATAGTTCAGTATTGGTTTGACTTATTCACTATACATATCGTATCCATAACGCAGTTTAAACACTAAATCTATATAGTCTCTATCATAAATAGACCCCAAAAACTTGTAATTTTAGTCTTGCATTTAATTAATAACCCCAACCCCTAACAAATTCCCTTCAATTCAAAGCATTATAAAGCTCATTAAGGGGATTTGGGTTTTAATTATTGAGAATCCCTTGAGACAAATTGGTCCCCAGAGAAGAAGAAGAAAAAGATTAGCTTAATTAATAATTAAGCTGTGTCTATAGATGAACTATTAGCTTTTCAGCAGATGAGAGACCTGTCAGAGCAAAAACTCATCAAAAAACAATTTTTTAGGGCTGAAACTAGACAGATGAACATATTGAAAAATAAACCAAAAAGCAAAGAAAGTGTTATAGAGCGCATCAGAAAAAGAGTTCACTCAAAAATCATGAATGGAGACATCAGCGGCATGAACTTTTTGGTTGAGAAACAAAAGCTAAGAATTCAGATTCAGGTTTTGGAAAATGAGATTGTTAAGGAAACAAAGAAATCAGCCAAAGCTTAAATGTATGCTTTGAAAATACAACTCATGGGTACCAATGAAATACTGAAAAAGTTTGAGATACTTGAAAAGCAGCAAAAGGAAAAATTGATGAGAGTAATGGATGAAAATCTGACTGGAATGATTGAAGATATAAATATTAAGATGAATCAGAACAAGTGGAGATTGAGCTTACTGAAGGTATGAAAGCAATGAGAGATCAAGTTCTCTACCTCAAAAGACTAGATTAGGAAAAAGAAGAATTTCATAAGAACATATCCATGATGAGCCATGCCAAGAAAATCAAAAACCATACAGCTTTAAAAGAGAACTACTTTGAAAATCATAGCAATTTCCCAATTGAAGAGAAGTTGAAAACTGAAGGATTTGGAGAACTTTTGGACATGCCTGTCTTGCAAATTTACTAGGGATAGATTGATTTGTGTTTTAACACTTTTGGATTTGGATTTTATAGTGAAAATTGGAAAAATGCTGAAAAAATAGACACCTCAGACTAATTTCAGCCAGATTAGATTAAACTTGAAGAACCTATTCCAATGAAATAATAATAATAATAATAATAATAATAGAGTAACGGAGTGAATCTGAGAATCATAACTCTCAATGAGTATATAAAGTGATAGATATTTGTGATATCAAGTAAGAATATTAATTGTATTATTAAATTTATTGAATTATCTTCTATCTTTCAATGAGTAAATCGATTGTATCTTTAAAGAAATTAGGGAATTTTTAGGAATTTTAATAAAAAACGATTTTCATCTGAGTCTAATCAAAACCCCAAGACTCTTTAATGAGGTTTATAAGTGCTTTGATTTGCAAAGAATTCCTTTGGATTAAGATTTTTAATAGTTTTAAATGTGAAATATAGAGTAATCTATTTAATTTATACACTCATAATGCACTTTTGGATCATGAGATAGAGCTCTGAAGTTTATTTACTCAGCCACTATTCTTTTTATTCACTTGATCAGTCTGATCGAGGATTTGGTTTGATTATTACATACTCTGCCATCTATTTCATTGACTGAGATACTCTTGTTATATCAATAAATTGCTTAATTCTTTGCTTCGCTACATTTTTACACCTGGTTGAGTAGTAATCGCTGCGAGGCATATCGCACTCTATTAATATAGCTGCCATTGCACACAAATCTCGTTGAAAGTCTCCATCTCTCCAATCTTCTCTCTCTGGATAATAGCCTGGAGTTCCCATAACAGTTCCTAGTCTTTATACTTCTACCCTTAATGCTCTCTATTGAGTCAATAATAGTCACTCTTACAGGTGAAAAATCTATCATTAATATTCTCAGGCTTTAAAATCTCTATGAACAAAGGCTAACTTATGTACTTTTTCTAACTTGTAAGGTTTTAGTTGCTATCAAAGCAAGCTACTTATGATTCCTTTGATCAGTAATGAAAACTCTGAGAGTCATTTCATAGAGTGGGGGAGTCTGAAAGCAAAATGATCCTTGGCAAGGAGAACAGCATCTTGCTTTATTAAGTAACTACACTTTTAAACCTTTGCTTGAGTGAGTATCCGCTACTCATTTGAAAACCTCATTTAATATTTATCATCACTTAGGAGATAGTTGAAGGGATACACCTTGCCTACGTATTGATGATCATTCATAAATTCCTATCAAAAGAATCTTCTAGTATAAGGTAGCTTTAAGGTGAAGTGTCTAGGTCAATTTAGGCTAGAAGAAGAATTTGTTAGTATTGAATTTAATCATAATCTTTGTGATTTCAGATGCTAGTAGATTGAGTGATTTCCTCACATATTCTTATTCACTAGCTTGTTCAAGCTCTACTACTTTCGAAAATTCTCTTCCTCTTGCTTTTCTTTTGTTTAGAAGCTTCAATTCATCTTCATGATTTTAAATCTCTTATTCTATCTTATGAGCTTTTAAAAGATGTTTCCTTAAATCTCTTGTATGAGCATATTGCTTATGCAACTCGAAGCAATCATCTTTCCGTCCCGATTTATCTTGCTTCAAGTATTCAGCTTACTTGGCTTCTCTATGCTCTTTCATATGCCTATACCTACTAGATTTATGAGCGAAGTCTCTCTCACAATACTCACAAAAGTATACTTCTACTTCTTCAGTTTGTATAGGCATTTCATTAGTACATTTCTCCTCCTCTCTGTCTCCCACACACTTGTTTGCCATTTATTTTATATTATTAATTTCTATTTTAATAACATAGACCTCAAATGATAGCTCTGGTAGTTCTTTAAAAGAGTCCATCTCACAGTTATCCTACTTTTTATTGCTGTCAAAGAGAAGTCTCATTTAGTTTGATGAAGTGCTGCCGTTTTTCTTTAGATTTTTGTGGTCATATTAAATTTGAATTGGACTTTAGAAGCTTCCAAGATAGACAAGATCCCGAAAAATATTAAGACATACTAGTACAATACAATGGTTTCAGATGCTTATGACCAAAACAGAGAACTGAATGAGACAAGAATAATTTATTAAAAGAGCTATACCCTTATATATTAACATATATACAAGATTGGGGGTCCCCAGAGACTTCAATAAGATCATATTATTATTAAATTTGAATTTAAAATTATAAAACTGCCTCTATAACTGAGAGCTTATATGAGAGCTTTGCAAGCCTATAAGTTTGAAGGGAAATTTTTAGAGTATTAGTAAAGAAAAATTAGCACTAAGAGACGAACCAGCACTAAATATGGGTGAGGAAGTAACCATTTTGACTTTCAATAATAAGTTATTTATAGCACGTACCTATTTAGGAGGTGCACCTAATTAAGTACGTACTGCTTTAGGAGGTATTTTGTGATTTTGTAATTAAATTTAGGGTGCTCCTAATTAAGTACTAGCATTAATTAAAGCTCCTAATTAAGTACTAGCATTTTAGGAGCTCTCCTATAAGCAACAGGAAGAAGAAAAGAAAGAGAAGCCAGCTTCCTCGAAAAAGTTTTAAATGTGACTTAAATATTCATTAACTTAAATACAAAACTTATTTATATTCATTCACTCTCCACTCTTTAACACACTTTTAAGCCAATTAATTATCTACCCTCATCGCTGAACTTTTAATGAAGTCAAAAGTATCGATAGGTAGGTCATGCATCAAGTGGTATAGCAGCAGTTTCTTGTAATGACCTTTTAATATACCCCAGTAGAACTCAATTAAAATAAACTATGGACTGTAAGGTACGTTAAACACTGGCGTTATTCTAAGTTGTTCATAACTCTTCCTTGTTTCTTTAGTCTTATGAACAGAATAATAATCAAAGAATAATATGATCTCTTATTCAGGGTACTTTCCCCAGCTGCTCTAAGATCTTAATATACTGCTCTGTCTTAATTGATCGAGGATGAATAAAATATGTTTCTAGACCATAATCCTCGCTATACCTCCAAGAATTGCCATTGTTTATAACTTTAGTCATTTACTTCCATTTTACTAAGTCTCATTTACCAAGACATAAAGATGAAAGTGTTGAAGGTAAAAATAGCCTCGTCAGCATGTATAAACTTAATATTATTCTATTAGGCTCTCTGCATTTAATTATAAATGTAATTTAAGTTGTTGTTGTAAAATGACAGAAGTGAAATCAATCACTCTCTTGATACGATTCACACCTTTGTAAGTGATACCATTTCGTTTATAAATGTTAGCAACAAACTATGCAGAGATCTTCAACATAGGGAATTGGAGGTGAAACATAGTTGCTCTTTGATCAAGAGAGAAGTGAGACAAATACATCAAGATTTTTTCATTGATAAGATAGTCAATATGCTTCTATAGAAACTTTGAATTCCTCTTAAGCTAAGAATTCAGCTATTATTGCTTTATTTATACTGCTACAACGCAGTGAGAGCGAACATTTGATGGACTTCGCTTTAAGAGCAGTGCTATAGACTTATAGTTCAGAACTGGTTTGACTTTTTCACTGCATATATCACATCCAAAACGCAGTTTAATCACATATTCTATATACTCTTCATCATAAATAGACCCCAAAAGATTGCTATTTTTGTCTTGTTTTTAATTAATAACCCCAACCCCTAACAAATTCCCTACAAATTAAAGCACTTATAAAGCTCATTAAGGGGATTTGGGTTTTAATTATTGAGAATCCCTTGAGACAAATTGGTCCCCAGAGAAGAAGAAGAAAAAGATTAGCTTAATTAATAATTAAGCTGTGTCTATAGATGAACTATTAGCTTTTCAGCAGATGAGAGACCTGTCAGAGCAAAAACTCATCAAAAAACAATTTTTTAGGGCTGAAACTAGACAGATGAACATATTGAAAAATAAACCAAAAAGCAAAGAAAGTGTTATAGAGCGATCAGAAAAAGAGTTCACTCAAAAATCATGAATGGAGACATCAGCGGCATGAACTTTTTGGTTGAGAAACAAAAGCTAAGAATTCAGATTCAGGTTTTGGAAAATGAGATTGTTAAGGAAACAAAGAAATCAGCCAAAGCTTAAATGTATGCTTTGAAAATACAACTCATGGGTACCAATGAAATACTGAAAAAGTTTGAGATACTTGAAAAGCAGCAAAAGGAAAAATTGATGAGAGTAATGGATGAAAATCTGACTGGAATGATTGAAGATATAAATATTAAGATGAATCAGAACAAGTGGAGATTGAGCTTACTGAAGGTATGAAAGCAATGAGAGATCAAGTTCTCTACCTCAAAAGACTAGATTAGGAAAAAGAAGAATTTCATAAGAACCTATCCATGATGAGCCATGCCAAGAAAATCAAAAACCATACAGCTTTAAAAGAGAACTACTTTGAAAATCATAGCAATTTCCCAATTGAAGAGAAGTTGAAAACTGAAGGATTTGGAGAACTTTTGGACATGCCTGTCTTGCAAATTTACTAGGGATAGATTGATTTGTGTTTTAACACTTTTGGATTTGGATTTTATAGTGAAAATTGGAAAAATGCTGAAAAAATAGACACCTCAGACTAATTTCAGCCAGATTAGATTAAACTTGAAGAACCTATTCCAATGAAATAATAATAATAATAATAATTAGAGTAACGGAGTGAATCTGAGAATCATAACTCTCAATGAGTATATAAAGTGATAGATATTTGTGATATCAAGTAAGAATAGTTAATTGTATTATAAATTTATTGAATTATCGTCTATCTTTCAATGAGTAAAATCGATGATTTAAAGAAATAGTGGAATTCTAGAATTTATAATAAAAAACGATTTTCATCTGAGTCTAATCAAAACCCCAAGACTCTTTAATGAGGTTTATAAGTGCTTTGATTTGCAAAGAATTCCTTTTGGATTAAGATTTTTAATAGTTTTAAATGTGAAATATAGAGTAATCTATTTAATTTATACACTCATAATGCACTTTTGGATCATGAGATAGAGCTCTGAAGTTTATTTACTCAGCCACTATTCTTTTTATTCACTTGATCAGTCTGATCGAGGATTTGGTTTGATTATTACATACTCTGCCATCTATTTCATTGACTGAGATACTCTTGTTATATCAATAAATTGCTTAATTCTTTGCTTCGCTACATTTTTACACCTGGTTGAGTAGTAATCGCTGCGAGGCATATCGCACTCTATTAATATAGCTGCCATTGCACACAAATCTCGTTGAAAGTCTCCATCTCTCCAATCTTCTCTCTCTGGATAATAGCCTGGAGTTCCCATAACAGTTCCTAGTCTTTATACTTCTACCCTTAATGCTCTCTATTGAGTCAATAATAGTCACTCTTACAGGTGAAAAATCTATCATAATATTCTCAGGCTTTAAAATCTCTATGAACAAAGCCTAACTTATGTAGCTCTTTTATACCTTGTAAGGTTTAAGTTGCTATCAAAGCAAGCTACTTATGATTCCTTTGATATCAGTAATAAAATCTCTGAGGGTCATTTCATTGAGTGGGAGTATGAAAGCAACATGATCCTTGGCAAGGAGAACAGCATCTAGCTTGATTAAGTAACTACACTTTTAAACCTTTGCTTGTGTGAGTATCTGTTACTCATTTTTAAACTTCATTTAATATTTATCACCAATTAGGAGATAGTTGAAGGGATACACCTTATAGACGTATTGATTATCATTCATAACTTCCTATCAATGGAATCTTCTTATATAAGGTAGCTTTAAGGTGAAGTGTCTAGGTCTATTTAGGCAAGAACAGGAATTTGTTAATATTGAATTTAATCATAATCTTTGTGATTTCAGATGCTAGTAGGTTGCGTGATTTCCTCACATATTCTTATTCACTAGCTTGTTCAAGCTCTACTACTTTCGAAAATTCTCTTCCTCTTGCTTTTCTTTTGTTTAGTAGCTTCAATTCATCTTCATGCTTTTCAATCTCTAAATCTTTCTTTTGAGCTTTATTAGATGCTTCCTTAAATCTCTTGTATGAGCATACTGCTTATGGCACTCGAAGCAATCATACTTTCAGTCGACTTTATCGTGCTAAAATATTCGGTTTGCTTGGCTTCCCTATGCTCTTTCATATGCCTATACCAACTAGATTTATGAGCGAAGTATCTCTCACACTTATTACAAAAGTATACCTCTACTTCTTCAGGTTTGTATTGGAGTTTCATTAATGCCTTTCTCATCCTCTCTGTCTCCTACACACTTGTTTGCCATTTACATTTATTTTTTATTATTAATTTCTATTTTAATAACAGAGACTTCAATTGATAGCTCTGGAAGTTTTGTGGAGAGTTTTACCGTTCACAGTATCCTACTTTTTATTGCTGTCAAAGAGAAGTCTCATTTAGTTTGATGAAGTGCTGCCGTTTTTCTTTAGATTTTTGTGGTCATATTAAATTTGAATTGGACTTTAGAAGCTTCCAAGATAGACAAGATCCCGAAAAATATTAAGACATACTAGTACAATACAATGGTTTCAGATGCTTATGACCAAAACAGAGAACTGAATGAGACAAGAATAATTTATTAAAAGAGCTATACCCTTATATATTAACATATATACAAGATTGGGGGTCCCCAGAGACTTCAATAAGATCATATTATTATTAAATTTGAATTTAAAATTATAAAACTGCCTCTATAACTAAGAGCTTATATGAGAGCTTTCCAAGCCTACAAGTTTCAAGGGAAGTTCTAAGAGTATAAGAGAAGAATAATGAGTATTAAGAGACGATCCAGCTCTAAATATGGGTGAGAAAGTAACCATTTTAACTATCAATAATAAGTTGATTAAAGCACATACCAATTTAGGAGGGGGTCCTAATTAAGTACATACTGTTTTAGGAGGTATTTTGTCATTTTATGATTAAAATAAGGGTGCTCCTAATTAAATACTAGCATTAATTAAAGCTCCTAATTTACTATTAAAAGCTTTAGGAAACGACTCCTAATGTAATGCAACAGAAATATAAAAGAAAGAGAAGCCAGCTCCCTCTAAAGAATTTAAATGTGACTTATTTATTCATTAAATTAACTACAAAACTTATTTATATACATTCACTCTCCCTTCTTTAGCAAACTTTTAAGCTAAATAATTATCAACTCTTCGCTGAACTTTTAATAAAGTCTACTGTATCGATAGGTAGTCATGCATCAAGTGGTATAGCAGCAGTTTCTTGTAATGACCTTTTAATATACCCCAGTAAAATTTAATTCCTAAAATAAAAAAATGGACTGTAAGGTGCGTTGAACACTGGAGTTATTCTAAGTTGTTCATAACTCTTCCTTGTTTCTTTTGTCTAATAAACAGAATAATAATCAAAGAATAATATGATCTCTTATTCAGGGTACTTTCCCCAGCTGCTCTAAGAAATTAATATACTGCTCTGTCTTAATAGAGCGAGGATGAATAACATAAGTTTCTAAACCAGCATCCTCGCTAATACCTCCTAGATTGCCATTGTTTATACCTTGACTTTCTAGTCATATACTTCTATATTACTATGCCTCTTATACCAAGATTTCTAGATAAGAGTGTTGAAGGTAAACACAGCCTCGTCAGCATGTATAAACTTAATATTATTAGTAATAGCTCTCTGCATTTAATTATAAATATAATTTAGGTTTTTTGTTATAAAATAGCAGAGTGAAATCAATCACTGTCTCGATACGATTCATACCTTTGTAAGAGATACCAATTTGTTTGTAAATTATAGGAACAGATTATGCAGAGATTTTCAACTAAGGGAACTGGATGTGAAAATAGTCGCTCGTGGTCGAAAAAGAAGGGATCCCAATACTTCAAGGCTTTTTCATTGATAAGATAGTCATTATATGCTTCTATAAAAATTTTGACTTCCTCTTAGGCTAAGAATTCAGCTATTATTGCTTTAATTACACAACTTTCAAGCAGTGAGAGCGAACAGTTGATGGCCTACGCTTTAAGAGCAGTGCAATAGACTTATAGTTCAGTACTGGTTTGACTTATTCACCATACATATCACATCTATAACGCAGTTTAAACATTAAATTATATAATCTTCATCATAAATAGACCCCAAAAGCTTGTAATTTTAGTCTCGCATTTAATTAATAACACCAACCCCTAACAAATTCCCTACATATCAAAGCACTTATAAAGCTCATTAAGGGGATTTGGGTTTTAATTATTGAGAATCCCTTGAGACAAATTGGTCCCCAGAGAAGAAGAAGAAAAAGATTAGCTTAATTAATAATTAAGCTGTGTCTATAGATGAACTATTAGCTTTTCAGCAGATGAGAGACCTGTCAGAGCAAAAACTCATCAAAAAACAATTTTTTAGGGCTGAAACTAGACAGATGAACATATTGAAAAATAAACCAAAAAGCAAAGAAAGTGTTATAGAGCGCATCAGAAAAAGAGTTCACTCAAAAATCATGAATGGAGACATCAGCGGCATGAACTTTTTGGTTGAGAAACAAAAGCTAAGAATTCAGATTCAGGTTTTGGAAAATGAGATTGTTAAGGAAACAAAGAAATCAGCCAAAGCTTAAATGTATGCTTTGAAAATACAACTCATGGGTACCAATGAAATACTGAAAAAGTTTGAGATACTTGAAAAGCAGCAAAAGGAAAAATTGATGAGAGTAATGGATGAAAATCTGACTGGAATGATTGAAGATATAAATATTAAGATGAATCAGAACAAGTGGAGATTGAGCTTACTGAAGGTATGAAAGCAATGAGAGATCAAGTTCTCTACCTCAAAAGACTAGATTAGGAAAAAGAAGAATTTCATAAGAACCTATCCATGATGAGCCATGCCAAGAAAATCAAAAACCATACAGCTTTAAAAGAGAACTACTTTGAAAATCATAGCAATTTCCCAATTGAAGAGAAGTTGAAAACTGAAGGATTTGGAGAACTTTTGGACATGCCTGTCTTGCAAATTTACTAGGGATAGATTGATTTGTGTTTTAACACTTTTGGATTTGGATTTTATAGTGAAAATTGGAAAAATTGCTGAAAAAATAGACACCTCAGACTAATTTCAGCCAGATTAGATTAAACTTGAAGAACCTATTCCAATGAAATAATAATAATAATAATAATAATAATAGAGTAACGGAGTGAATCTGAGAATCATAACTCTCAATGAGTATATAAAGTGATAGATATTTGTGATATCAGTAATGAATATTAAATTAGTATTAAATTAAATTTATTGAATTATCTTATCTTTCAATGGATAAATTCGATGTATTAGTTATAAAGAAATTAGGGGAATTTCTAGAAATTTTATAATAAAAAACGATTTTCATCTGAGTCTAATCAAAACCCCAAGACTCTTTAATGAGGTTTATAAGTGCTTTGATTTGCAAAGAATTCCTTTTGGATTAAGATTTTTAATAGTTTTAAATGTGAAATATAGAGTAATCTATTTAATTTATACACTCATAATGCACTTTTGGATCATGAGATAGAGCTCTGAAGTTTATTTACTCAGCCACTATTCTTTTTATTCACTTGATCAGTCTGATCGAGGATTTGGTTTGATTATTACATACTCTGCCATCTATTTCATTGACTGAGATACTCTTGTTATATCAATAAATTGCTTAATTCTTTGCTTCGCTACATTTTTACACCGTGTTTTGATAGATAATTCTGCTGGCGACTATATCGCACTCTATTAATATAGCTGCCATTGCACACAAATCTCGTTGAAAGTCTCCATCTCTCCAATCTTCTCTCTCTGGATAATAGCCTGGAGTTCCCATAACAGTTCCTAGTCTTTATACTTCTACCCTTAATGCTCTCTATTGAGTCAATAATAGTCACTCTTACAGGTGAGAAGTTTATCATAATATTCTCAGGTTTCAAATCTCTATGAACAAAGCCTAATTTATGTAGCTCTTTTATACCTTGTAAAGTTTAAGTTGCTATCAAAGCAAGCTACTTATGATTCCTTTGATCAATAATAAAATCTCTGAGGGTCATTTCATAGAGTGGGAGTCTGAAAGCAACATGATCCTTGGCAAGGAGAACAGCATCTAGCTTGATTAAGTAACTACACTTTTAAACCTTTGCTTGTGTGAGTATCTGTTACTCATTTTTAAACTTCATTTAATATTTATCACCAATTAGGAGATAGTTGAAGGGATACACCTTATAGACGTATTGATTATCATTCATAACTTCCTATCAATGGAATCTTCTTATATAAGGTAGCTTTAAGGTGAAGTGTCTAGGTCTATTTAGGCAAGAACAGGAATTTGTTAATATTGAATTTAATCATAATCTTTGTGATTTCAGATGTTAGTAGGTTGCGTGATTTCCTCACACATTCTTATTCACTAGCTTGTTCAAGCTCTACTACTTTCGAAAATTCTCTTCCTCTTGCTTTTCTTTTGTTCAGTAGCTTCAATTCATCTTCATGCTTTTCAATCTCTAAATCTTTCTTGTGAGCTTTTAAAAGATGTTTCCTTAAATCAATTGTATGAGCATACTGCTTATGCCACTCGAAGCACTCATACTTTCCGTCGATTTTATCGTGCTTTAAGTATAAGTTGGCTTGGCTTCTCTATGCTCTTTCATATGCCTATACCAACTAGATTTATAAGCGAAGTCTTTCTCACACTACTCACAAAAGTATACTTCTACTTCTTCAGTTTGTATAGGCATTTCATTAATACCTTTCTCCTCCTCTCTGTCTCCCACACACTTATTTGCCATTTATTTTCTATTATTAATTTATATTTTATTGACAGAGACCTCAAATGATAGCTCTGTTAGTTCTTTAAGAGAGTTCATCTCACAGTTATCCTACTTTTTATTGCTGTCAAAGAGAAGTCTCATTTAGTTTGATGAAGTGCTGCCGTTTTTCTTTAGATTTTTGTGGTCATATTAAATTTGAATTGGACTTTAGAAGCTTCCAAGATAGACAAGATCCCGAAAAATATTAAGACATACTAGTACAATACAATGGTTTCAGATGCTTATGACCAAAACAGAGAACTGAATGAGACAAGAATAATTTATTAAAAGAGCTATACCCTTATATATTAACATATATACAAGATTGGGGGTCCCCAGAGACTTCAATAAGATCATATTATTATTAAAATTTGAATTTAAAATTATAAAACTGCCTCTATAACTGAGAGCTTATATTAGAGCTTTCCAAGCCTTCAAGTTTCATTGGAAATTTTAAGAGTATTAGAGAAGATATATGAACACTAAGAGACGAATCAGCTCTAAATATGGGTGAGAAAGTTACCATTTTTACTATCAATAATAAGTTGATTATTGCACTTACCACTTTAGGAGGTGCTCCTAATTAAGTACGTACTGTTTTAGGAGGTATTTTGTGAATTTATGATTAAAATTAGGGTGCTCCTAATTAAGTACTAGCATTAATTAAAGCTCCTAATTACGAGTAACGAAGCTTTAGGAACGACCCTACTTAAGCAAACAGGAAAATTAAAAGAAAGAGAAGCCAGCTCCCTCTAAAGAAATCTAAATGTGACTTATATGTTCATTAACTTAACTACAAAACTTATTTATATACATTCACTCTTCCTTCTTTCGCACACTTTTATGCCAATAAATTATCTACTCTCTTCGCTGAGCTTTTAATAAAATCAACTGTATCGATAAGTAGGTCATGCATCAAGTGGTATAGCAGCAGTTTCTTGTAATGGCCTTTTAATATACCAGTAAAATTTAATTCCTAAAATAAAAAAATGGACTGTAAGGTGCGTTGAACACTGGAGTTATTCTAAGTTGTTCATAACTCTTCCTTGTTTCTTTTGTCTAATAAACAGAATAATAATCAAAGAATAATATGATCTCTTATTCAGGGTACTTTCCCCAGCTGCTCTAAGATCTTAATATACTGCTCTGTCTTAATTGATCGAGGATGAATAAAATATGTTTCTAGACCATAATCCTCGCTATACCTCCAAGAATTGCCATTGTTTATAACTTTAGTCATTTACTTCCATTTTACTAAGTCTCATTTACCAAGACATAAAGATGAAAGTGTTGAAGGTAAAAATAGCCTCGTCAGCATGTATAAACTTAATATTACTCAATTAGGCTCTCTGCATTTAATTATAAATATAATTTAAGTTATTGTTATAAAATAGCAGAGTGAAATCAATCACTGTCTCGATACGATTCATACCTTTGTAAGAGATACCAATTTGTTTGTAAATTATAGGAACAGATTATGCAGAGATCTTCAACTCAAGGAACTGGCGGTGAAACATAATAGCTCGTTAGTCGAGAGAGAAGTGAGCTTAATACTTCAAAGTTTTTTCATTTATAAGATAGTCAATATGTTTCTATTGAAACTTTGACTTCCTCTTAGGCTAAGAATTCAGCTATTATTGCTTTAATTGCACAGCTTTCAAAGCAGTGAGAGCGAACAGTTGATGGACTACGCTTTAAGAGCAGTGCAATAGACTTATAGTTCAGTACTGGTTTGACTTATTCACTAAACATATCTCATCCATAACGCAGTTTAAACACTAAATCTATATACTCTTCATCATAAATAGACCCCAAAAGCTTGTATTTTTAGTCTCGCATTTAATTAATAACCCTTACCCCTAACAAATTCCCTACAAATCAAAGCACTTATAAAGCTCATTAAGGGGATTTGGGTTTTAATTATTGAGAATCCCTTGAGACAAATTGGTCCCCAGAGAAGAAGAAGAAAAAGATTAGCTTAATTAATAATTAAGCTGTGTCTATAGATGAACTATTAGCTTTTCAGCAGATGAGAGACCTGTCAGAGCAAAAACTCATCAAAAAACAATTTTTTAGGGCTGAAACTAGACAGATGAACATATTGAAAAATAAACCAAAAAGCAAAGAAAGTGTTATAGAGCGCATCAGAAAAAGAGTTCACTCAAAAATCATGAATGGAGACATCAGCGGCATGAACTTTTTGGTTGAGAAACAAAAGCTAAGAATTCAGATTCAGGTTTTGGAAAATGAGATTGTTAAGGAAACAAAGAAATCAGCCAAAGCTTAAATGTATGCTTTGAAAATACAACTCATGGGTACCAATGAAATACTGAAAAAGTTTGAGATACTTGAAAAGCAGCAAAAGGAAAAATTGATGAGAGTAATGGATGAAAATCTGACTGGAATGATTGAAGATATAAATATTAAGATGAATCAGAACAAGTGGAGATTGAGCTTACTGAAGGTATGAAAGCAATGAGAGATCAAGTTCTCTACCTCAAAAGACTAGATTAGGAAAAAGAAGAATTTCATAAGAACCTATCCATGATGAGCCATGCC
>ARYC01019996.1:0-48752 GCA_000711775.1 Oxytricha trifallax
TTAAAATTGAATTTAAAATTCTATAACTGCCTTTATAACTGAGAGCTTATATGACAGCTTTCCAAGCCTACAAGTTTCAAGGGAAGTATTTAGAGTATTAGAGAAGAAATTTTAGTACTAAGAGATGATCCTGCTCTAAATCTGGATGAGTAAGTAACTATTTTTACTATCAATAATAAGTTGATTATAGCACCTACCAATTTAAGAGGTGCACCTAATTAAGTACTTACTGCTTTAGGATGTATTTTGTGTTTTTTATGATTAAATTTAGGGTGCTCCTAATTAAGTAATAGCCTTAATTAAAGCTCCTAATTAAGCACTAGCATTTTAAGAGCTGCTCCTAATTAAGCAAGAAGTAGAAGAAAAGAAAGAGAAGCCAGCTCCCTCTAAAGAAATCTAAATGTGACTTATATGTTCATTAACTTAACTACAAAACTTATTTATATACATTCACTCTTCCTTCTTTCGCACACTTTTATGCCAATAAATTATCTACTCTCTTCGCTGAGCTTTTAATAAAATCAACTGTATCGATAAGTAGGTCATGCATCAAGTGGTATAGCAGCAGTTTCTTGTAATGGCCTTTTAATATACCCCAGTAGAATTTAATTCCTAAAATAAAAAAATGGACTGTAAGGTGCGTTGAACACTGGAGTTATTCTAAGTTGTTCATAACTCTTCCTTGTTTCTTTAGTCTAATAAACAGAATAATAATCAAAGAATAATATGATCTCTTATTCAGGGTACTTTCCCCAGCTGCTCTAAGATCTTAATATACTGCTCTGTCTTAATTGATCGAGGATGAATAAAATATGTTTCTAGACCATAATCCTCGCTATACCTCCAAGAATTGCCATTGTTTATAACTTTAGTCATTTACTTCCATTTTACTAAGTCTCATTTACCAAGACATAAAGATGAAAGTGTTAAAGGTAAAAACAGCTCGTCAGCATGTATAAACTTAATATTATTCTATAAGACTCTCTGCATTTAATTATAAATAAAATTTAAGTTGTTGTTGTAAAATGGCAGAGTGAAATCAATCACTCTCTCGATACGATTCACACCATTGTAAGAGATACCAATTCGTTTATAAATGATAGCAACAGATTATGCAGAGATCTTCAACTAAGGGAACTGGATGTGAAAATAGTCGCTCGTGGTCGAAAAAGAAGGGAGCCCAATACTTCAAAGCTTTTTCATTAATAAGATAGTCAATATGCTTCTATAAAAACTTAGACTTACTCTTAGGCTAAGAATTCAGCTATTATTGCTTTAATTACACAACTTTCAAGCAGTGAGAACGAACAGTGGAGGGACTACGCTTTAAGAGCAGTGCAATAGACTTATAGTTCAGTACTGGTTTGACTTATTCACCATAAATATCACATCCATAACGCAGTTTAAACACTAAATTATATAATCTTCATCATAAATAGACCCCAAAAGCTTGTAATTTTAGTCTCGCATGTAATTAATAACACCAACCCCTAACAAATTCCCTACAAATCAAAGCACTTATAAAGCTCATTAAGGGGATTTGGGTTTTAATTATTGAGAATCCCTTGAGACAAATTGGTCCCCAGAGAAGAAGAAGAAAAAGATTAGCTTAATTAATAATTAAGCTGTGTCTATAGATGAACTATTAGCTTTTCAGCAGATGAGAGACCTGTCAGAGCAAAAACTCATCAAAAAACAATTTTTTAGGGCTGAAACTAGACAGATGAACATATTGAAAAATAAACCAAAAAGCAAAGAAAGTGTTATAGAGCGCATCAGAAAAAGAGTTCACTCAAAAATCATGAATGGAGACATCAGCGGCATGAACTTTTTGGTTGAGAAACAAAAGCTAAGAATTCAGATTCAGGTTTTGGAAAATGAGATTGTTAAGGAAACAAAGAAATCAGCCAAAGCTTAAATGTATGCTTTGAAAATACAACTCATGGGTACCAATGAAATACTGAAAAAGTTTGAGATACTTGAAAAGCAGCAAAAGGAAAAATTGATGAGAGTAATGGATGAAAATCTGACTGGAATGATTGAAGATATAAATATTAAGATGAATCAGAACAAGTGGAGATTGAGCTTACTGAAGGTATGAAAGCAATGAGAGATCAAGTTCTCTACCTCAAAAGACTAGATTAGGAAAAAGAAGAATTTCATAAGAACCTATCCATGATGAGCCATGCCAAGAAAATCAAAAACCATACAGCTTTAAAAGAGAACTACTTTGAAAATCATAGCAATTTCCCAATTGAAGAGAAGTTGAAAACTGAAGGATTTGGAGAACTTTTGGACATGCCTGTCTTGCAAATTTACTAGGGATAGATTGATTTGTGTTTTAACACTTTTGGATTTGGATTTTATAGTGAAAATTGGAAAAATGCTGAAAAAATAGACACCTCAGACTAATTTCAGCCAGATTAGATTAAACTTGAAGAACCTATTCCAATGAAATAATAATAATAATAATAATAATAATAGAGTAACGGAGTGAATCTGAGAATCATAACTCTCAATGAGTATATAAAGTGATAGATATTTGTGATATCAAGTTAGAATATTAATTGTAGTTATTAAAATTTATTGAATTATCTCTATCTTTCAATGAGTAAAATCGATGTATTTTAAAGAAATTAGGGAATTTCTAGGAATTTATAATAAAAAACGATTTTCATCTGAGTCTAATCAAAACCCCAAGACTCTTTAATGAGGTTTATAAGTGCTTTGATTTGCAAAGAATTCCTTTTGGATTAAGATTTTTAATAGTTTTAAATGTGAAATATAGAGTAATCTATTTAATTTATACACTCATAATGCACTTTTGGATCATGAGATAGAGCTCTGAAGTTTATTTACTCAGCCACTATTCTTTTTATTCACTTGATCAGTCTGATCGAGGATTTGGTTTGATTATTACATACTCTGCCATCTATTTCATTGACTGAGATACTCTTGTTATATCAATAAATTGCTTAATTCTTTGCTTCGCTACATTTTTACACCTGGTTGAGTAGTAATCGCTGCGAGGCATATCGCACTCTATTAATATAGCTGCCATTGCACACAAATCTCGTTGAAAGTCTCCATCTCTCCAATCTTCTCTCTCTGGATAATAGCCTGGAGTTCCCATAACAGTTCCTAGTCTTTATACTTCTACCCTTAATGCTCTCTATTGAGTCAATAATAGTCACTCTTACAGGTGAAAAATCTATCATAATATTCTCAGGTTTCAAATCTCTATGAACAAAGCCTAACTTATGTAGCTCTTTTATACCTTGTAAGGTTTTAGTTGCTATAGAAGCAAGCTACTTATGATTCCTTTGATCAGTAATAAAATCTCTGAGGGTCATTTCATAGAGTCGGAGTCTGAAAGCAACATGATCCTTGGCAAGGAGAACAGCATCTAGCTTGATTAAGTAACTACACTTTTAAACCTTTGCTTGTGTGAGTATCTGTTACTCATTTTTAAACTTCATTTAATATTTATCACCAATTAGGAGATAGTTGAAGGGATACACCTTATAGACGTATTGATTATCATTCATAACTTCCTATCAATGGAATCTTCTTATATAAGGTAGCTTTAAGGTGAAGTGTCTAGGTCTATTTAGGCAAGAACAGGAATTTGTTAATATTGAATTTAATCATAATCTTTGTGATTTCAGATGCTAGTAGGTTGCGTGATTTCCTCACATATTCTTATTCACTAGCTTGTTCAAGCTCTACTACTTTCGAAAATTCTCTTCCTCTTGCTTTTCTTTTGTTTAGAAGCTTCAATTCATCTTCATGATTTTAAATCTCTTATTCTATCTTGTGAGCTTTTAAAAGATGCTTCCTTAAATCTCTTGTATGAGCATACTGCTTATGGCACTCGAAGCAATCATACTTTCCGTCGATTTTATCGTGCTTTAAGTATACAGTTGGCTTGGCTTCTCTATGCTCTTTCATATGCCTATACCAGCTTGATTTATGAGCGAAATCTCTCTCACACTTCTCACAAAAGTATACTTCTACTTCTTCAGTTTGTATAGGAATTTCATTAATACCTTTCTCCTCCTCTCTGTCTCCCACACACTTATTTGCCATTTATTTTCTATTATTAATTTATATTTTAATAACAGAGACCTCAAGTGATAGCTCTGTTAGTTCTTTATGAGAGTTCATCTCACAGTTATCCTACTTTTTATTGCTGTCAAAGAGAAGTCTCATTTAGTTTGATGAAGTGCTGCCGTTTTTCTTTAGATTTTTGTGGTCATATTAAATTTGAATTGGACTTTAGAAGCTTCCAAGATAGACAAGATCCCGAAAAATATTAAGACATACTAGTACAATACAATGGTTTCAGATGCTTATGACCAAAACAGAGAACTGAATGAGACAAGAATAATTTATTAAAAGAGCTATACCCTTATATATTAACATATATACAAGATTGGGGGTCCCCAGAGACTTCAATAAGATCATATTATTATTAAATTTGAATTTAAAATTATAAAACTGCCTCTATAACTGAGAGCTTATGTGAGAGCTTTGCAAGCTTACAAGTTTCAAGGGAAGTTCTTAGAGTATTAGAGAAGAAATATAAGTATTAAGAGACGAACCAGCTCTAAATATGGGTGAGGAAGTAACCATTTTAACTATCAATAATAAGTTGATTATAGCACGTACCAATTTAGGAGGTGCACCTAATTAAATACGTACTGCTTTAGAAGGTATTTTGTGACTTTATGATTAAAATTAGGGTGCTACTAATTAAGTACTAGCATATAATTAAAGCTCCTAATTCAAGGAGTAGAAATTTTAGGAACGACTCCTAATTAAGCAACAGGAAGAAGAAAAGAAAGAGAAGCCAGCTTCCTCGAAAAAGTTTTAAATGTGACTTAAATATTCATTAACTTAAATACAAAACTTATTTATATTCATTCACTCTCCACTCTTTAACACACTTTTAAGCCAATTAATTATCTACCCTCATCGCTGAACTTTTAATGAAGTCAAAAGTATCGATAGGTAGGTCATGCATCAAGTGGTATAGCAGCAGTTTCTTGTAATGACCTTTTAATATACCCCAGTAGAACTCAATTAAAATAAACTATGGACTGTAAGGTGCGTTAAACACTGGCGTTATTCTAAGTTGTTCATAACTCTTCCTTGTTTCTTTTGTCTAATAAACAGAATAATAATCAAAGAATAATATGATCTCTTATTCAGGGTACTTTCCCCAGCTGCTCTAAGATCTTAATATACTGCTCTGTCTTAATTGATCGAGGATGAATAAAATATGTTTCTAGACCATAATCCTCGCTATACCTCCAAGAATTGCCATTGTTTATAACTTTAGTCATTTACTTCCATTTTACTAAGTCTCATTTACCAAGACATAAAGATGAAAGTGTTGAAGGTAAACACAGCCTCGTCAGCATGTATAAACTTAATATTATTCTATTAGGCTCTCTGCATTTAATTATAAATATAATTTAAGTTATTGTTGTAAAATGGCAGAGTGAAATCAATCACTCTCTTGATACGATTTACACCTTTGTAAGTGATACCATTTCGTTTATAAATGTTTGCAACAGACTATGCAGAGATCTTCAACTCAGGGAACTGGCGGTGAAACATAGTAGCTCGTTGGTCGAGAGAGAAGTGAGCCCAATACTTCAAGGTTTTTTCATTAATAAGATAGTCAATATGCTTCTATAGAAATTTTGACTTCCTCTTAGGCTAAGAATTCAGCTATTATTGCTTTAATTACACAGCTTTCAAGCAGTGAGAGCGAACAGTTGATGGACTACGCTTTAAGAGCAGTGCAATAGACTTATAGTTCAGTACATGGTTTGACTTATTCACTATACATATCACATCCATAACGCAGTTTAAACATTAAATCTATATACTCATCATCATAAATAGACCCCAAAAGCTTGTTATTTTAGTCTCGCATTTAATTAATAACCCCTAAAAAATTCCCTACAAATCAAAGCACTTATAAAGCTCATTAAGGGGATTTGGGTTTTAATTATTGAGAATCCCTTGAGACAAATTGGTCCCCAGAGAAGAAGAAGAAAAAGATTAGCTTAATTAATAATTAAGCTGTGTCTATAGATGAACTATTAGCTTTTCAGCAGATGAGAGACCTGTCAGAGCAAAAACTCATCAAAAAACAATTTTTTAGGGCTGAAACTAGACAGATGAACATATTGAAAAATAAACCAAAAAGCAAAGAAAGTGTTATAGAGCGCATCAGAAAAAGAGTTCACTCAAAAATCATGAATGGAGACATCAGCGGCATGAACTTTTTGGTTGAGAAACAAAAGCTAAGAATTCAGATTCAGGTTTTGGAAAATGAGATTGTTAAGGAAACAAAGAAATCAGCCAAAGCTTAAATGTATGCTTTGAAAATACAACTCATGGGTACCAATGAAATACTGAAAAAGTTTGAGATACTTGAAAAGCAGCAAAAGGAAAAATTGATGAGAGTAATGGATGAAAATCTGACTGGAATGATTGAAGATATAAATATTAAGATGAATCAGAACAAGTGGAGATTGAGCTTACTGAAGGTATGAAAGCAATGAGAGATCAAGTTCTCTACCTCAAAAGACTAGATTAGGAAAAAGAAGAATTTCATAAGAACCTATCCATGATGAGCCATGCCAAGAAAATCAAAAACCATACAGCTTTAAAAGAGAACTACTTTGAAAATCATAGCAATTTCCCAATTGAAGAGAAGTTGAAAACTGAAGGATTTGGAGAACTTTTGGACATGCCTGTCTTGCAAATTTACTAGGGATAGATTGATTTGTGTTTTAACACTTTTGGATTTGGATTTTATAGTGAAAATTGGAAAAATGCTGAAAAAATAGACACCTCAGACTAATTTCAGCCAGATTAGATTAAACTTGAAGAACCTATTCCAATGAAATAATAATAATAATAATAATAATAATAGAGTAACGGAGTGAATCTGAGAATCATAACTCTCAATGAGTATATAAAGTGATAGATATTTGTGATATCAAGTTAAATATTAATTGTATTATTAAATTTATTGAATTATCTCTATCTTTCAATGAGTAAAATCGATGTATTTTAAAGAAATTAGGGAATTTCTAGGAATTTATAATAAAAAACGATTTTCATCTGAGTCTATTCATATCTCTATTTCTTCTTTTATATTGTTTTTTATTCGTTATAAATGTTTTTTTTAAGTGTAATATGAATAGACTCTCTTCTTTTTATAATTTAGTAAGATTTTCTATAAGAATTAGTATGTATTTTAAAATTTGCCCTCAATTCATTAAGTTAAATTGAACATCCTCTTTTCTATCAATTTATTTGAATCTATCTATTTTTGGCATCTCTTCCGTAATGATGATAATTTGCCACTTTTGTCTATTCTATCTATTGTATTAATCGTCATTTTCTTCTCTTGAGAATTCTTTGAGTCCCATGTCATCACTCAAATCGCTACTGTGTCACCATCGCGGTTCTTATATGGTATTGCTTAACTTTCTTGCCATCTTTTAATTATCCAGACTATCCCTTACTTCAAATCAGATATTTCATACACAATCCCCTTAATCTCAAGCATATTTGAAATACTTTCAGCACTAATCAACAAGAATTTTACTCTTTGAGTCTAGTAGGCATAGTCTCATAATGTTCATGAAAAATTCTTGATGAATCTTAATCAGGGGGTCCATATCTATAATTGAATTCGGGTCGATTTGATCTACTGACACATCGTTACTCTCGAATTCTTCGTTTGATGTGTAGTCATGTTGGAAATCTTTCAGTTTTGTATCTAGTTCAAATCAAATTTATTTAATTGCTCTTGTTTTTAAGCATTGAAATATTAAAATAATTAAGGAGACTATTTCATAGAACTGTTTATCTATTTTAAGCAATATAAAATTTATTATTGTATTTAAAATTTAAATCAATTGCTTAACTTTAAAGTGATATTAAATTAATTTAAATTATAATTAATTAAAATTATTCTAAATATTATTCTTTTCAATAATACTCCCAATTGTTGGAGAAGTGCAAGAATTCTTTCAACGTGATTTACAGTTAACTCAGAAACTTATCCAGCATCATCTTGTTCTAATGCATAATCTTTCTCCTTTATGTTCAACTAATCATACTATTTAGGCAGTTTTTAAGAATGTCTGAACCAGGAATCTTTGAGGGATACGTAGTTCACTCTTTTTAATATTGAAAGATGTATTAGTATTTAGTTATAATAGTTTATGGTTTGTATATCTAGGATAATATTGAGTGGCCATTAGCTTTAGTATTGAAAGCTCAAGTAGTCGAGTCCAGTATTTAAAGTTAAAAATTGAGTTCTAATTAGTTTATTAATATACTTATAAATTTACACTAAATGAGTTGATAGCAAATTATCTAGGATCTTCTTTGAAAATTGGTCTTATTTTCTCCAAAACTTATCGTCTTTGTGTAAAAAACTGTTCTAAATGACACTTTCCCATAATTAGCTATTAACCATGTATAAATTATTAATGGTTCTTCTCTTATCCATCGACTTAAATAATTAAAGATTAAAATAATACATCTAATGGTCTGTCTCCATACCATAACATACACTTGTAGAAGAACTTTGAGGGGTTTTTAAAATCTACATGTTTAAGCTTTTGAAGAAACGATAATACGCTCTTATATAGATCTAATGCAAGTTTAAACATCATAGTAATATAATAATAATTTTAATGCAGTGGAGAGATGAGTGTCTGCTTAACAAAATTCTCTATAGTTTGATGCTTAAAAGAGTAAGTCTTATTAGAAGTTAAATTTTCTTCTTTCTTTTGATTTTCAGTATCTGGTATGTTTTTTGTTAGATAGACAAAAACTTAATATACTTGATAGTTTTTCATAGAATTCTGGTGATTAATGATCTCTTCATGTGAATAATTATAAAGATTAGAGAGCTTCATATATTTATCGTTATCAAGCAGACTTTTCTTGAAAATTTCATTAATATTTGATTCATTGAATATATCGTTTAAATCTGCGCTTATTGATTTCATTTCGACATCTTCCAATTATACTAAATTTTAATGCGATTGCCTGTTTATATGATTAGGATTCTCTAGCTTTTCAGGTGTGAATTGGGTATCTGAATTGTGAGTTTATACGAAACTGTTGTCAAATAATTCTATGTCTGCGGTAACTGGAAGATTTTCAGACCACTGCTGTTAAGATCAGGGGAAATCCAATTTAAATTATTTATATATAAAGCTGGAATAAATTGAAAATATTTTTGAAAATAATAATATGACTCCTATAAATATTTGTTAAATAATAATATATAAATAAATATGATTTCAATTATATTTCATGAAATTATTTTTAATTAATTGCTCTATACTTTTATTAATCTCTATAATATTAAGAGAAGTTTACATTCTTCATTAGTAGATTATTAGAATGGTGGAATATTCAAAAGTTCCCTATAAATCTTAATCTAAGTTGACATTATATTTCCAATTTTCATAGAATGTAACCAGTAGTTAAATCCATATCTATATATAAATTATAAGTTCACTTCTGTCCACACTAAATAAGATTTTTATTTGGTTGAAATTTTTCTTCATCAAAGTATAAGAATTAATCATCCTAAACTTTAAACATTTCAATTTCCTTGGTCAATCTCTCTTAGTATTTGGATTAAAAGTTTACGTATTCCTGAAACCCACTTTTCACAATGTGCTGTATATCCAGGCATCTCACAATTTTAATTTATTAGCTGATTGGTAAGATTTCTTTCATTAAAGGTCTTAAGAAAATAGGGATGGAAACCTCTACTTTTTATTACTCTACTGTTTTTAAAAATGGACAAAAACCCTTATTCCCTTGTTTAGGAAGCTCCTTAAGATTTATAATTCTAAATATGTTGCTGTCTTGCCATTAGATCTAAGGAGAGGCTTTTTTATTTTAATCTTAAACTTCCTTCTAACTTTGTTAGTTACTGTTTATTATAACTTCCTTGAATGTTATTTTAAAAACTATTTGGGTTAGCTTTGATATAAAATTACTGCTTTGAGTCTTTCAATTCACCCTTGTCTATCCTATCTGCCATTATATCGATGATGTAAGGCTCGGGCTATAGCAATGAAAACCTCTCTGAGAAGATTTAGTTCTGGTTTGTAAAAGAGTTAGTTATTTTTGATTACATCGAATAAATAATTCAAGAAAAATGTCACTCTATATGCTGCTTTTATTTTATCCAAATAAACTTGAGGGACTAGTCAAAGATTTACTGGTGTATTTTTGTTAGGTATATTGATGAACCATCATGATTAGTAAGGTAAAAAAGATATTATATAATATCATTAAATTATTTAGCCAATCAATTTTTAATCTTTTTATTTTATATATACAAATTTCTGTAAAATGATTATAAATAAACATTTGGAAACAAATTTTAAAATATTTGGCAATAATAATTCCAATAGTAATTTTTAAATAAATATCTCACTAGAAAAGTAAGAAATAAAATTATAACATATAAATTATTCAAATCTAGTAATAACACTATCTCATTGAAGTCTAAGCAAATTTTTATCTTCTAAAATTAAGAAATTAATGATTGAATTTCTCATAATATCATGTAAATGTTAAATCTTATTAAAAACATGAGCATTTATAAGTTCCTCTTATCTTAACATGTTAAGTGGCTCATCGATTGTTGCAAAGTTTTTCACTAAGGAAAGTGAAATGAAGTTCAAAGTTAGTTTCTACTTAGAAATTTAAACTGCTAGTAAGAGAGCGATTTGTTAGATGTCAGACATTTCTGAACTGAACTTTTGTAGTATAAGATCTACTTAAAATACAAATCTTTCAAATACAATTTCTAAAGAGGCTTAATTTTTATGATCGCAAATTTCTCAATTAAATTAATTGAATTGTAAATTGTTAAATATATCTTAATCTTATAATTTTCCTATAATGACTTTTGGAATTCCAAAATTTTTTTAGTGATATTAGCTATTTATATAAACTCTCCAAGAATATCCTCTAGCATAATGGGCGTCAAGTGCTTTAACAATATTTTATACTTCTATTTAAACATTTGCTTTCTTCCATTTTACTGTTTACTCTTGAATTATGTAGGCGTCTCAAATTTCTGCATCATTAGAATAGTATTAAAACGATTTGTCTCTCAGTAACTGTTTAATATTGCAATAAGCCTTGTTTCTTTGTTTTATTGATTAAAATCTCTCATAAAATTCAAGGGTTCGTTAAATTTTAAATGAGGACATGTGTGAATTTTAAAGAGACTCTTAAGCTTATTTTTAATTACTGTTTAAGTCCTTGTTATCAACTCTCTTAGACAAATAATTCTAAAGTTAATCGAAATCTCTTACATTTACATACTTTTGAGTTTTTGCTGCTTCTATATTTCATAATCAAGCTCATCAGCTTCCTTATTTTTTAGGTATTCATAGCATAGATTTAGAGGTGGCTAGATTTCAACCAAGTATTTATCCTGGAAGTCGCTCATTTAGAATTTCTTAATTTTCTTGATAGCATTTCATTAGATCTATATAGTTTTAAATTGAAGCTCTAATTTTCCCAATGGGCATACCACCGAAATATGGTAAAGTATTTTCTACACTTCCCTTCTCCACTTTCTAATATTAAAAACCAGTATTGAGTTTCGAATAAAAAATCAAATCCTGCTAATCTATCTTTTATTCGTTGTTATTACATAATTTGTCATTCTTATTATAAGTTTAACCTTATTTATGATTTTTCTTAACACTACTTAGATCCTCATCGTCCCTTTGACTACAACCCCTGCTGCTTGCACTCATACAATAAAGTTCCCAGTCTTCCTTAATTTTATCTATGACTTGGTCTTCCTCTGTTTTTAACTTATGAAGCTAAGTTATTCTGTTGTCTTCGATTCGCTGAATTTCTTCTCCTTTACGGTATACCTTGTTTCTCATTGATGCAGCATTTTTAATTGGTAATGCGATTAAAAAATTTAATCGCATTATATATAAATGTTCCTATGATATTAATTTTAACTATTTAATAATTTTAGATCAAATTGAAATATTGACCACACTTAATATTTTTAACATCGTCTAGATTTTCTATGTTTGTGGGAGATTTTCAGAATAATTATGTGATATCAGAGTAGTGGACTTCTCCATAGCAGCCACCTTCTCCACTTTCCCTCATTTTTGTCAAAGATTATTTCTTGAATTCGTAATCATTGGCGATTGTCTTCTCTTTTTCAAATTCTTCACAGAGGTTGTTTTGCATTTATGAGAATGTGAAAATCTACCATGACTACTATTTTTCTGTCGCTATTTATTCTCCTGTAAGTATACTTTTCCCTTCATTGAAGCATTTGCATAAACATCTGATACATGTCTTAATCACCCATGCCTTGCCCCATTATCTGGTTACTTTTTTGTCTCATTCTTTAAATTGAAATTTTCAAGAGCAATAAACATGCATTAAAGTAATTCACTTTTTGCTCTATTATCTTTTACATTAAAGTGATTTTAGATTTATGGTAAGTTTGGTACAGAAACACAAATTTATTCTCATCATTTTGCTTACAGAGGAGACTCATTAAAACATCATCCAAGTTATCTAATGAGAATAGTCTACCTTCTCCACAGAATAGTTATAGGAAAGTCTTATTTTTTTTCACAATTATTAATAAATGAAATGTATAGTAGTGATAGAAATATAAATGAATTATTTAAATTATAGTTATGCTTCTAATATGACAGAGAGATTAAAACCCCGTAAGTCAATTAAGAATGAAGATTAGGAGATAAGAACAATTAAATTAAAATATAATTATTATTGGCGTAAATTAATAATGTTTGGGCTAATTATTAAAACTATTGGCTCGATTAATTGTCTTTATAAAATAAATCAATCAAGATGCATAAATTTGATTTAAGCCTAATTATAATTAATTTCAACCAATAATAATTATAGTAAAAACTTAATTGTTCTTATCTCCTAATCTTCATTCTTAATTGACTAACTGGGTTTTATCTGCGTTAGTAGAGCGATATTAAATTCATTAAGTTTATATAATTTTACCGGGTTTCATAGCAGCTTTGATCTATAACATAACCTCAGTACCAAAGTTGACGTCCTGCTCGTGGTCTTCCAAGCTTCTCATGAAAACCTAAGTGGAAATTTTACTTTTATTGATTTTTTTTTGCAGTTTACAAAAGAATCTGATTGTGATTGGAATCAGTGCTGTTCAGTTTAACTTGGTCTAATAAAAAGGAGAGATGATCAACATTCAAGTTTTATCTCCCAAATTAGGATTTAATTTGCTAACTCATGAAATGCTCCTTGATAGGAGTTGAGAAAAGAGATTTCGTCTCTTCTTCATCGTCATGTGATTGGTTTATTGCATGATATTTTTATTGATCTAAGCCATCTCCTCCAAGGTCCATTTTCACATATAGCATTTAGTTATCATAATATTAAAGCCAATTATTTAGCATCTGGGGTCTCTGAACAGTTTGCCTGCACTATATGATCCTCCTATTCCACTTGGATGTTAGTGTTGTGATAATCGTTCTATTAACTTCAGCTAAAGAATCATCATCGTCAATCTCTTTTCTGACAACAAAATTTGGATCGATTTCGAAATCAGTTTAGCGCTTAGCTTTTTCTTCATCGATTTAGAGGGGTTACTCATCCATCTCTATAATTAGAAAAATTGCTTATAAATTTTATTCTGATATTTATTATGATTAAGTAAGTCAGACATATTTACCCATCATCAATCACACAATGAATTAATTTATTATATAGATATAAATATATATAATAATGAAAACATGAATTACTTCATTGAAAAATTTATTTTAAATTTTAATTACTATAAATTTTATTAATTTATCTAATTTTCTGCTTAATCATCTGGATTAGATTCTCTTCATTGAATCTTCTTAAAAGATCTCTGCAAGACCTTTATCTCTGCTTTGCCATGCTGCAATTACACATTGAATTGTTTCTCCTCTTCTCATCCCTGATCTTTGCATGCTCATCCTCATCATTGAAATTTGTAGCAGCCCTGCCTATAAAGCTTTTGCCAGAATCATCAAACTTAGAAGAAGCGGCTTTAGCAGTAGTAGTAGTCATATCAGTGTGTGAATTGCTTCTGCCAGTGCTCTCTGTTTTGTAGACTGCTCTCTTATTTGATGTGTAAGTGCTGCCACCATTTGTATCAGTTGTCCAAGAATGAGCACCACCTTCTCTCTAATTAATTTGATGAAGTCTTCAGCCTTTATTGGTTTTACAGTTAATCGCACTTTCTTCACAATACCAATGTGTGCTCCAGTCTTAAAGACAATAATAGGCATATAATAATATCAGGTAAATTTCATCGAAGACATAATTGAATTTAAATTTAGTTTTACAAAGTTATGATCATTCTTGATTGTTTCGAAGGTTGCGTACCCCTTAAAATAATGGTTAAGCATGCAATATGGGCAAGGTTCTTGCTATACTTCTCCAAAGACTTAATATATTTAAGATATATAAAAATCAAATAATTCCATGTAATTCAATAATTAGGCTAGATTGAAAGATTTGGTTCATCTAACCTCATAAAATGATATCGAATCAATTTTAGGTAATATTCTGGAGCATTCTCAACTGCAATAGTCAAAGTGTTGAATCGGATCATGGCTTAGCATTCTACCATCTTAATCTTGTAACTGTTCATCATGTTAATTCTTGAATCCTTTCTTATCCTTCTTTTATATTCATATTTTATTGTGGTATTGTTAAAATATATGACTTCTGTTATGAATAATTATAAATTTCTGTTAGTAAGTGCTATTCTTGGCCTAGTTGTAGTTCTTTGCGGAATCAGGAGATTGATCTTTTGATTCAGACTTGCAAGGCACATATTCAATGTTATTCTGACCAGCAATTGACCCAAAGTGGTTGCTATTCCCTATATTCTCCTTGTCCTTGTGATATTAAATATTTTTAAATGAAAATTCACAGCTTAATATTAAATATATCGCATAAATATAATTCTTATAAACTTTAATATGATGCTTACTTATGCTAATATCAGAGTAATTGTTGTCTAAGTGTTCATTATCAGTGTCAGTGTTGATAAAAACGTTTCTTCTGTTCACCATTTGCTTGCGTGTGGTTATAGTATCTATTTTTCAAAAATACTATATCATTGTTGAGTGTTCTCTTTGCTTTTTTAAAGCTTTGAAATCAATTAATTATAAAAGTTTAAGTAAAAATGCTTATATACTACTTATTGCATAATTTTCAAAGGATACATGAGAAAGTATTCATATATTATTCGAGTAAAGTATTAATTTAGATACAAATTACAAAAAGATGATTTAGAGCACTAATATTAAATAATTAATTTTGAGTTTTTATTAAGTTATATCTGAGATTTTCATGGCAATAGGCATAGATTGATATACTTTATAATAAAATTTAAATCTTGAATTTTTTAAAGTGAAATTTTGGATCTCTATAAGTGGTCAGTTATTTTAGGATTTTTATCATAACTTTAAAAATATTCTTAAAGTAGTTCGTAACATCTTACTTAATTTTTTAATTAACATTCCACTTTCCAATCAGTGGCTGAGACTCTAAATTGAATCTTAGAAACATATTCCTCAATAATTGTAATCTATAGATGGTTTCGTTATTATTCTAAATAGACTTTACTTTATAATATGATAAGAGAAGCTACAAGTCATGCATAAAATACTTAAAATAAGAGATCTACTATATGATTAGTTTCCTTTAATTTGCTCTGTTCTTATGATTTCAATGGAAATAATACAGCAATCATCAATGCTAAAAATCCTATGGGCTGTATTTAAGGAATGACTTTTGAATAATTAAGAGCGATAAACAAAATTTAAATGTAACTTATATTTTGCCACTTTATGAATTCTAAATTACCATCCTTTAAATTCTTTACTATGATTATAAAATGACCAAAAGACAAGTTTTCATAGTGATAAATCATGATATATAAATAGTATTTCTATCCGGTATCGCTGTTATTCAGGAAATCTATATATGTCACGAAAGTGCTAACTTATAAGCATAATGGGAACTCGACTAAAGTATTGAGCTTGTTTCTAGATTAGTTGATGAATTTTAAACGTATCATCTGGACAATAAAAAGTGGGGGAGGTCTAAAAATTTCTAATTTTATTTCAAATGACTTTAAGGGTTATTTCAGCTGCTACAAATAAATATAGTTTTTCACTTTATTCCTCGACTTCATGAAAGTTTCTCAAGCACTCCTCTAGATTTACAATAAAAATCATATCCTACATATTCGCCTGTTTAAGAATAATAAGATATCTCTTTTATATTTATTAAAAGATTTATTTAATGTTAATCAATGATTTGCTTGTTTTAAGTTGATGGATGATGAATAACTTCATTAGACTATGGATTATAATCATCTTCAATTAACTGATAAATTCCATTCGATCGCAAGATGAATTTGTTTCGCAAATTCATGCATAAAGTCTTCAGTTGGAGATAGAATACACCCAGTGCATATTTTCATCCATGAACATTGAGTAAGAATTTAAATATTTACCAGAAATAATCTATTAATCAAGATTTCAATCATAGTATTATATAAAAGTTTTACGAATAAAATAATAAAAACCACACTCTATACCTAACGATACATGGATTAGAGATAGAGTGTGATGGAGTGTGAATAAATATATTTATTAAATAATCTTTTAAAAATAACATTTCATTTTGTAGAATTAACATTTTAATTTAATAAGTAAATAATTAATATATACATTAAAGATTTTTAATTGTTAGAGTTAAGAAAGTTTTAAAATTAATCATAAAATAAGTGAAATATAATATTGAGCAATGATATTAATAAATTAAATTAATTTGCAATGTTAATTCTACAAAATGAAATGTTATTTTTAAAAGATTATTTAATAAATATATTTATTCACACTCCATCACACTCTATCTCTAATCCATGTATCGTTAGGGATAGAGTGTGGTTTTTATTATTTTATTCGTAAAACTTTTATATAATACTATGATTGAAATCTTGATTAATAGATTATTTCTGGTAAATATTTAAATTCTTACTCATTGCATGCAATTATAGGCTAATCTATCTACTGTTTTTATAAAAAAGGCTTAAACTACTATATTGCCCCCTCTTTCTTATCCATTTTCTTTCTCTCCGCTTCTTAGCTTCCCACTATAAATTTTTCTTTAGGATATTTTAAGAAACAGCACACACTTCTTCATAAACTCGCCTTCTTGCTGGTTTAGTTGGCAAAATGAAAATTACTGGGGTGGAGAGAAACTGAGGTTAGTAAAGATGAAGACGAAGTATTGCTTTTTCAAGAAACGTCTGTGGTAAACTATCACAAAGGCATCATCTGGAATCTCATGATTGTCTTCGTATTCTGTATATCTATCCAAGAAGACATTGTAGTTATTGAAAATCTAACATTTGTCCATTTTTGGACTCACTTATAACAATTATATTTTATGCAATAAAATCATGAGCTAGCTATAATTCTAAGTGTCTTTACCTTGTCTAGGATTATTCTTTCTGCCATTCATTTATTTAAGATGTTTTTTCTTCATTTCTTTGAGAATTTGTTAGCAACAAGAAAATGGAAGTTTAGCATTTCTATTACATTTCTATTACATTTCTATTACATTTTTATCTCTTCATCTCTCCTTTAGTAATCTATATTGTGTCTTTACTTTTATTCAAAAAGAGCCATTTCTTTTTGTATCTTTCTTATAATTTATAATTTAAACTCATTTATTAAAAACTTTGTGATTTGTCATTTAGAGTTACTAATCTTAATATAAAATAGATATTTATATTAAGCATTGACGTCGGCTAATTTTAAAATATGTCTACGCCAAAATTATGGACTTTATATATTAAAAATATAGACTGACCATTAATAGACTTGAAAAAGTTTCAATTTAATTTATTATTTAAACTTATTTCAATCATATAATTTATTAAAAATCCAAAAAGTTATTGCTCTTATTGATTGTTTAATACTTCAATGCTTTTATTTCATAGTTGAGTAAATTGTAATTTGAAAGGCGTAGTTCTGGATTATAAATATAACTTATAAATCCTTTAATCTAAAAGAAGTGAACTTTATTTGATTTCTTATAGTAGATGTCAAAATTTACTTCATTTTCTCTCACAGACTTCTTAAATTATTTGAGAAATTTTAGCATCTTTATCTACTCTTTTTAGGGATTCTTAAATTTTGAAAATATCGCTTGGTCCTCTTTCAACTTGTGATAAAAAAACAAACATATAAAATCATTGATAAATAATTGAGGTCTGTCAAAAGCTTCAGATTATCTTGAAACAATTCTATTTAAAATAGAAGTCGCTCTATTTCATTATAGCATATCCTTTATTTCATTTGGTAATTTGTATATTACTACATTAAGTAGAATTATAAAGGGTTCAGGCAATGATAGTGGTATATTGGTAAAAATATCAAATTTAGTTAATATTTTAAAGCACTTTTAAGTTGACCATAGAGTAGAAAAAATATTAATGTCCAATTTCTTCATAGTGTGATTGACCATTCCTCTGATCCAAGCTCTGCGATATTTTTATCATCACTATTTGGAATTTTGAATTCGACTTTCTTAAACGTAAGTTTAGTTCTTTGTGAAGACCATCAAGTAAGAAAAAAATAAATTCTTAAGAGTCTTATTGATAATATCCAGCAAATTATTCACTTATAGTAGATATAGCGCCCTTGAATTCTTTAAGAATTACAACTCTTCCACCATCTTAATACATTTTTTCATCTATAAATTCCTTAAGAATAATTTAAGTTCATAAAATTTAAGCAAAATTAGATGCAAGTTCTCCTGAGACCAATTTTATACATTATGTTCATTTATTTCATAAACCTTTTCTCTTGTATAAAGTACTCATAGAAGAACTTTGTTTGCGAGGCATTACGGAGCGGATTTCATCTAGCAAGATAACATAATATTAGATAAATTTATATAAACTTACTATTACCAAGATTGTATAGACCGACAGTTCTATAATCCTCTACATTCTTAAGTACTCCCCCATCTGATGGACCAGTGGCATTCGTAGAAATTATTTTGTTTCCTGAAGAGGGATCTGCACTTACTTTGTCTGTGGGCCATTGATACTATTAGTGTGCATATTTAACTTAAATTACTTGGCTTATTGCAATTCCATATTCCTCTAGGGTGTTTCCAGTTTGGCACCACTAATAAATTGATCTTCAATCCATAGAAATAAAATGAATAAATGCAAGATAATAGCCTTACTTTCTTGTAATTTTATATTTAATTTTACTGAAACATCCTGAAAAATGTCATCATAGGTCTGCTTTCTTGAAACTAAAATATTATAAAATGAAAGTCTTTCACTCTTCAAAATTTTCTTTACATAATTCTAATGTGCCTTTAAATTTACTAATACTTTAAAAATGTGGTATTTTACACTTATCTGCAATTATTTCATAATAGAAGAACTTGGGATTTACATCAAGCTCTAATCTAAATATAATTAAAAACAAATAAGTACAAAGAATTGTACTTTATGTTAAATTTAGTCTCTCCAATAGTCTTGAAGAATGGATCAGGAACAGATTGTGAAGATTCTGCAAAAATTATAGATCCTATAACTGACTTTCTATACTTAAATAAATTAAGTGCTTTTTTCTTATCAGTCTTATAGCTAATAACTTTTCTCACAATTACTTTTGTCATTTTTATATCACTTAGAAAGATGATAAATACAAATATCTAGGTCCTAGTATAAATTTATCTAAAAAAGCTAATTCATCTTTAATTCTTAAATCATGCATTCGCTCCTTTAGGCTTGAATTATCAATCACATCAATTTTTTCCTTTTTAATAATGTATCCACGAAGCCTATGTTCATAGATAATGCTTCATAAAAATTCTTCTCGATTACATAGAAAGTATCCTCGGTATTTAGATGGTCTTGGATAAATTACTCAACACTGTTATTGTTTTTAATCTGAGTGTATAGCTTTTTTTTCTTCATTCTGATCCAAAGGACTTAAGCCCATCATAGCTATCCTGATGTATTTTGTCTTTTCATTTTCACTGAAATCTGAATTCATGATCAAATTATCATCGAGGAATTTTGATTAAGTGAATTAACCTGTAGCTTGGAAAAAGCCCTATCCTAGTTTTGAAATCTCTGCAAAGTTTCTCATTTAACTCATAAATTCATTAATAAAAATTATAATTCTTACTTTTTCCATAAGATCTGTGTGTAAGAAAATAAATCAAATAAGAACTCTAACTTCTTCTTTATATCATTTTCTTTGCAAATGTAAACGCTAAACTAGTCAAGTATTTAAAGTCTAGTACTTTCTAAAAAAATAAAAAGCAGATTATTATTACATTTATAGTGAGAGTCTCTGCAAAATATAACTTTATTTTTTCATTTCTAATGATTTTAAATAGTATCTAAATTGCAGTCAAAACTTCCTTAGCATCACTATTTTTAATTTCTTGTTGAGAATTCTTGCATGCTGTCATATTCTTGAGATTTAAAACCCAAAATTTTAGTTTCATTTTTATTCTTTACCTAGAAAATCGTTGAATATATTGCCAATTATAAAATTGATGGATTATATTATGGAATTTATGTAAATTATCAACTACTTTTATAGGGCGACATGCTTGTAATATCTCGTCAATATTAATATTTTCCTTTTATAAGCCTTCAATAATATACTAAAGCCATTTAAAAATAGGCATGTGCTAAACTCTCCTGAACGCTTGCACGAACTAATCTCTCTTGAATATATATAATTAATAAATAAATATATTCTTGATAGGAAGCCTTTGATCAAACTCAGTTTTACCATAGAATGTTTAAATTTACTACTCATTCAATTCTTCAAGTTTTTTTACGAATAATGGGGACATTATAAGCTTATAAATAAAATTAATGTCAAACAAATTATACTTAAATAATTTTGTGTTAATTACAAATAAATCAACTACATTTCATAAACTTAATAATATCATCATAAGATTATTATAAATATCTTTAAATAAAATCATAGTTAAATAACCTAACTTTGATTTTTAAAGCATTATTAATGATGATCTAAGTAATTATTTAATACTAAAGTAGTATTTTTAATTTTATGATTAAAATCTTGAACCTCTTAATAATGAAACATGTTCTCTGGAAAGATATTCTTAAGGAGAACTCATTCTTATTATTTCGAAGCATATCTACCCCATTTCTTCTGGGTCTCCCATATTTAAAAACAAAATAGCATGCCAAAAGATCTTAAATAAATAATTATTAAGATGCAATAAAAATTGAAATTGGAAGGCCTTAGCATTCGATAATAATTGAAATAACCGACATTAACATTTTTCAACAGTATTTTAATAAGTATAATTCAATCAATATTTTAATAGCTTACTTCGTAATTCAAAACTACAGGTATTTAATCCTCAAACGAGAAAAGTTGAATAAGTTTCTAATCTGTTCTATCCGGTACTTATGAACTCAGAACTTCAATGTGAAATTGATAATCATTTATGGCCTAAACTACCGTGATTAGTCATTGATAATTTAATTCATGCTTGGAAATTACACAGCATTCAATTTATGAAATAGGATTTCCTTTTGAATTGAACTCTTTATATTTTAATTATCTATCCATAACTTACTCTCCTGTATGTCTTAAATACGATTGAAAGCATCCTTTAGATTTTGTTTGTCTGCTTTGAAGAGTCTATCCATTACTATGGCGACTCTGATCTATCTTTTTATCGCTTGATTATTTCCCAATATATATATATAAAATTTGATTATACTTAAATTTTACAATTTATTTAAAAACAATTAATTCATATTCATTGAATCTATAAAAAGTTATACTTTTTGAACTTAAATTGCATCTATTTGTAAAGATTAATACAATATTATAGAATTTATAGAAATAATGAAGAAAAACATGAATAATGCAAACAATCAAATTCTTCGAAATTAAAGGGATTCAATAACTCATTTCATTAAATCTTTATTTGTAGACTTGCACCTCAAAATTGGAGACAAGTATAAAATGAGAAAGAAAGTTGGGAGTAGAGTTTTTAGAGTAATATACAAGAGTAAATTAGAAAATCAATACATAATACATTAATTTATAGGAATTAACTTGAAACTGGACAAATATTAAACTATAGAATTTTTAATTAATAGTTTATAATAGAATACGTCTATAAATGAAATAGTTTCAATTCAATTAATTAAATTGATTTTAAAAATAAATTTATGAAAAGTAAATGTGCAATGAAGTTAGTATTTTATAAATTCTTTTTTTTTAAATCTTAACTTATTAACCCGCTAAAACTGAATACCCTTTGCTTTATTTACTATTAGCAAAGTTATACAAGATCTTTGATGGAGCAGGTAATTAAATAAATCTATTTAGGCATTTCTTATTCATAAATTTATTTATAGCTGGATTACCAAAACTATACTATTACGCTTAAGAAGGAGATTATAAAGTCATGGTAATTGATTTGCTGATGCCATCACTTGAGGAGCTTTTCGAATATTGCTGAAGAAAATTTTCTTTAAAACTGTACTTATGAATTCTATTCAAATGATAACTTACAATTTTTCAAAGTAATTATCGAGTTCGTTCATTAAAATGGGTACCTGCATATTAATTTATAACCAGATAATTACCTAATTTGTTCTGCCAACAACCAGCACATTATCTTTATAATTAATTTTCGATTGGCAAAGCGTTACTAGGATAAAAAAACCAGAAGACAAATTTAATTCAAAGATAATAATCTCTAACATGTACAGTTATATATGCCAGTTTAAATACTCATCTTGGTATCGACCAAGCTAGAAGACATGATTTGAAATAAATTTAAATTGTTCTTAAGTATTTCTAGAGAGGTAATTTACCATGGTAAGGTCTGCCAGCTAAAACTAAAGAAGAAAAATATGAATAAATTAAGATTAAGAAAGCTGTCACGAGTATTGAGGATCTAACAGCTGATTATCCAAAAGAATTTCAATAGTATCTAAATTATAGCAGAAAGGTAAAATTGGAGGAAAAGTCTGATTATCAATAAGTCTATTTAATGTTAAGAGAGCTATCGTTAGGGAGGGATTTGACTTTGATCTAATTTATGATTGGATCTTGAAAAGCAAGCATGAAACAACTACTTGCTGCAAGCACAAGAAACACACAAAAAGTAGAGGAAGAGAAAAACTACACAATTGACTAAGCAAATCGAGCGAATAACACTTAGTAAAATTAGCATCGAGACCTGTAAAAACAACTCATCCCTTGTTCAAGGCATGCAAACAATAACTGAAAACTTTTAATATAACAACAATTATCAGGCTGTTCAGCAGCTACCTATTATTCAATATAAACTGAGAGAAAGTGCCTCATTGATTAGAAATCCAAATGATATTAAGATGAAATAAAACTGTAAAGGCAGGTAATCAAGCGTTGAAAATACAAACATGTTTAAAAAAACCTGATTTAAGAGCAATCAATATCCAATAACTCTATCTGCAATAGAACAAAATGTCGAATGACTAGTAAATGAAGAACCGATAAATGAAAAATGAATTTAATTAATAAAATAAAAAAGTAAACCTGCACATTTAATATCGCTTATTTTAAAACATTTTTATTGTTTAATAGCAAAACTAGTAAATTCATAATTAAATTATAAGAGGTTAGAATCAAATGCTTTTTAAATGCTATTGCAGCCCTTCTCAATGGGTATACAATCTTAAAACATGATAAATTCATACTATTTAAATAGATGAAAATATCAAACACGCCCTTATTCTAAATGATTTTAATTTAATAATTGTATGTAAGAATAACAAAAATAAACTTTATTTATTAAAAATGAAAATTCTGAATATGCCCACATTTAAATAATAATAAAAATATCAAGACAAGGAGAAGTTGATTACTAAGAAGTCATTGATTTAGATAATCTAGTACCTATTTTTTAGAGGGAATAAGTTAGAGAATCACTCAGAGATTCTTCTTTAAGCTATTCAAGTTAAAAGGAAAGTTTGTTCCCAAAGAAAACTGTTACTGTGTTTAGGCCTGTTAAGATTACAATATTTTAACATTTAAAGCTAGAAGTGAAGGAGTTTCAAAATTCTAGGCAAGTCTCCCCAGATGAGCTTTTGAAATTACAACCAGATATTGACAATCTCACATTAACAAGGATATCTCAAGATTTACAGAGCAACAGAAATTTTTAGAACTTTACTCTAGAAATGATATCAGGAACAAATTGTAGGAAGGTTTAACTGAAGCCTAATCTGTGAGTGACTTCTCAGATAAATTTGATAAAGTGAATATATTCAAGCATTAAAATTAGCCTAATGTCTTCCATAGTGAGGGATCTCAAGAATTTGCATAGATTCACTCTCAACTATCATTTATAGTGCAGTCTAATCTAAAGAAAGATGTCTATTTCAATCTTTTGGATAATATCTCAGCAAATAAACTAGACAGCAGAGTTTTTTCTCTTCAATTTGATAATGAGACAGGAGTAAGACCCTGAGTGTCCATGTTTATACCTTGAGTTTGGATGCTTAGAATGAGAGCAAGGAGATATAATTTGGTAATGCTTTTGGAGCCTTGTGAAGCTTAGACAAAGATAAAGTTATGGTCAATTTACATAAAGAGATTGATAATTTGGGTTTAATTTTAAAATCAACAAATAACTTTGAAATAGATGGAAAAGAGAGTCACTCTATAATTTAATGAATATTGTTTAATCTATTATTATACTAGCAATAATTGAATAGGAAACAGAGTTTGGAGTTGTGATATATTATGGAGGTCTAGATTACAATGCAATAGATGAGAGAAACTACCTCTTTTAAACCTTGTTGCATACTATCTTGGCTCTAAAGACTCATTCATGATAGTGCAAAAATCGTGAATTGTTAAATTCTTAAAAACATTGAGATATAAATAAATGATGTTGATAATTTTTTTAAAAATTATTTATTTCAAATCTGTTTGATTAATTTTATTTATTTATATACTTTGGGACCAAGCAGAAAAGTTACTTATTTTTACAACTTGATCCCAGTCTTTTTATCAATATATTTAAATAAATTAATTCAGAATTTATGATATAAATGAAATTTGTTTTCTACAATTAATAAGTGTGATTTATTCATAATTTTAATATATTTTATTATTCAAAATTTTAGACATAATATATTATTAGTTTTAAAATTTTGTTACTTATAATAGAATATTATTGATTAATTACTCATTTTATATAACTTGCATAAATCACACTTGTTAATTGTAGAAAACAAATTTCATTTATATCATAAATTCTGAATTAATTTATTTAAATATATTGATATAAAGATTGAGACCAAGTTGTAAAAATAAATAACTTTTCTGCTTGGTCCCAAAGTATATAAATAAATAAAATTAATCAAACTGATTTGAAATAAATAATTTTACAAAAATTATCACCATCATTTATATATCTCAATGTATTTTAAGAATTTAACTATTCACGATTTTTGCACTATCATGAATGACTCACTAAGCAAATGGTTCTCTTTATCGGAGTTTCATAAAATTTTTGTCTTTATAATTTTATATTTGAGGTTGAGGAATCTTTCAACAATTTAACAGTGAGTTTCATAAACCTGTTGTCAAGCTTATTTAACAACGTACTATTGATAAAGCCATACAATTTCTCTGCATTAATTAATGTTAGTAAATATAATATAAACTAAAAAATCTCTTTAGACTCAGTATCTTGTTTGTACAAAGTTATTGCAAAGGCCTAACCAGGAAATATCATTAATCCTTTGTAACATCTCTATGATTAGTTGACTGCCTTAAATTTTATTTATTTTTTACTGTATTAGAAATATCATCCTTTATCCATCACACTTCTTAAGTATAATAATAATATAAGGTTAAATTAAAAGAGAAGGAAGATTAAACTATTAATATAGAGATTTAATTAATCAAAAGATTTTTACAGATGAGGATAGATTTTTTTATAATAGTAAAATCCAATGAAGCTATAGCTATCTTTAGATATTAGTACCTTAAGAAGATTCTTGAAGTTAGCACTTTAATTTTGATTAATATTTTAACATTTATATTCTCATTTTTTAAACTGCGAGATCCCAGATAAATTTATCAAAGAATTCAAGTTGGAGTATCATAAGAAATGGGATCTAACTTGTGAAAACATAATTGGCTCAAAGCATATAAATAAGGTTAATGATATATTTTATAAAGAAATTCCCTTGCTCCCACATTAAACTCAAGCTTATCAATGGAACAATTCAGTATGGAATCTTAGATATACTTAAGAGTATAATAAATGACGCCACTACGGAGGAGGGAACTACAATAAATCAGGTGGCAAACCTCTTTTCAACCAACCAGATAATATCATTGTCCCCAATGAAAATAAACTAGCAAGATCAAAAGTGAGAGCAGATTTAGTTTCAGAGGACATTTTGCAGACAATCGTTGGCGACAGCGAAGTACAAAGACGTAAGCAAGACGAAGAGAAAAGAAGGAAAGAGCTTAAAATGAGACAGGCATGAAAAGGGTTAAAAGAGAGGGAATAGACAAATTCAAGCACTCGCAGATAAGCTCAATAAAAACGGAAGAAAAAACGATAAAAAGTACAATCATGAGAGAAGCAGTAGTGGGTAACCAAGCAGAAGAAGAAAAAAGAAGGTCAATTGAATTGGATGGTTATTCAGCTTAAATAAATGGTGATACATTATGAATTCCTCTGCCAACTGTGTCTTAGAATAAAATTAAGATTGCTAAAGAGACTGATGATTCAGATTTTAAAGATTTAATGAGAAGAAGAGATTAAAATGATATTAACAAATCAAGGTAACATTTGCCTTAACAAGATAATAAATCAAAATATCAATTCAGAAAGATGACGAAACCCTGCAATAAATTCCTGGAAAAGTCATCATTATCATAAAAGAGGATTAGGCATAATAAAAATGGAGATTACGATTCTAAAAATTAAGCACAGAAAGAGAGGTAATTTTTCTCATTCAAATCTGGACGATGATTATGATTAAAAGTCTTCAAGATTAAGTGATAATGCACATCAATCAATGCCTTAAGAGACTAATAACCTAATCAATGAAAATAAAATGGAAGTAGACTAGGGAAATAATCAAGCTTGAGATGAAGTGGCTTAAAAGAGACAACTAGAGATGAGTGAAGAATCGAAGAGAACTGCAAAAAGACTGAAGAAGAAATAATAGAAATAATTTTGCAGGTAACCCTAACTTGTTATCAATAATCAGAAAGAACAAAGCGAACTAAAAACCCTAAAAAAAATGTACTAGAATGAGAATGATAGTATGTTTGACTTAATTAGATATAGAAAATAAATGATTTTATAAGTGAGCTTTGATTTAATTAAAAAATTTCAAGTCCTAACTTTATAGCATTTTTAATGATTATTATTAATAATTTAATAAACTAACTACATTTTATCAAGTCCTTAATGTTAAAGTTTTTCGAGTAAATTACCAATAATTTTGCCATTTTAATCGTTTTTTGTATGGAATATAGTGATAAGGAGGAATTTTCTACTTTGCTAAATATTATAAATAATGATATTAAATTTGAAGGTGTGAGCTTTATTGATAAGAAATTAAAGAAAGGCAAACATGAAATTGCTATCAAATATCAAAGCTTTATACCATCAAACAGAATGATCAATTTGTCCCCAAGATAAAAATAAAAAAATAATAATAAATCTCATTTTGTCTAAGAACTTTAATTTTTTTTTTCTTCTGAATTAAGCAATTTTGAGATTTAATAGATTAAAAAAATTAATCGTAACTTCAACTCCTTAAAACTAAAATTCAAAATCTAATTAAATAAGGCATGAAAATGATAAATCTGAAATTCAAATTTAAATGCAAATGTCTACAACTAAGCTTAATTTTAATAAAAAATAAGAAGATTACAATTCTCGAAACATAGGCAATTAAATTGAAGTATAATATAAATTAGTATTCTATTAAAGCAATCATATGTTTTTTTAAGTATGCTTTTTAGTCTTCAACCTAACCCTCATCTGTGTTAAATTAATCACTTCTTATTTAAGAATTGCCACCATTGATATTATTTAGAAGTTTTACGCTGTTATTTTCAAGACAGCACTGCTTTTGTCTTTAAAATGAAAAATTTATGTAAAATTAAATGTTTAAAAAGTCTTGTTAATCTTTAAATAAATGCATCTGTTGACTATTTCAATCTCCATAAGACTTTCCTACAGAATTTCTCAAGAGGGATGTTAGCAACTTTGGGGAGCCTGCTTCCAAGGAAACCCATGACATGATCACAAGCGTAAACTATGATAACTGGTAAAAATATAGTATTAATATATTTAGAGATGCATATTCAAGATTAATAGGAACTTAAATATCAAGTAAAGTAACTTCTAGCAAATTGCTTGCAAAATATAAAAATACAGTAAATAATTTTAGAATTTATGCACCTCCAATAACAGCATATTTTTTTAAATGACTGGTTTTTTAGTATCTTCAGGAATATTTAAATTTACAATAAATCTTTTTGACTGGCTAAGGATTGATTGATAGATCAATATCTCTGATATAGATTAAAGCTTTATAAAGCACACCTGGTATTGTCTTAAGAATAATATTGATTTTACTCACAGGGAACTAAAATTAAGTAATTGATTATATAACATTTTAACTTACATTTTCTCTTTCGTGAGGTGGTTTAATGTCATTCCAACAAGTATATGACCTTCTTTTGCCCTAGTTGCATAAAATATCATATCTTGCCATTCTCGGTCTTAATGGGTAATCACTGTTCTAACTTATTGATCAAATGAACTTTTAATTTAGAAAGTTTACTTTTATAAGTCAATTCAAACCCTACCAAGCAAATCTTTCTTTTCTCCAAATAAACCTTAATATTCGTCATTTATAAGCAGAGAGAAACCAGTTTTTTGGGAACTAAATATAGGATTAGATATATTTGTTTAAAAAATACTATCTTTGTCATTAAAATGTGGTAAACTAACTACAAGTTCTAAAATCTCAAGTATTCAAGGATTTAAGGTCTCATACTAAACTTTTAATTTATTTTTTTACCTTGGCATCTTGCTATAAAAGATCTGCTGCTCCTGTCTCCTCTGCGGAGGAAAATCTCAGCCTATATATAAATGGATTTGTAATAGAAAGTCTATGTAATTCTCTTGAGACTTGATTATATTTAATGGGAACGGAATCTATTTTTAATATCTTTCGAGCAAAGCTTCATTTTTGAAAAAATAATGCCTGGAAATTAATCATAATCTACCCAATCCATCGATTTGTTCTTTTTTATAAGGTAACTTTCAATCTTAACTACTTGCTTTTAGTATCTAGAAGAAAAGCGGCTTTTATTCTTTTAAAGCATACTCAGGAAACTGTTTTAGAATCAAATGCTAGAAATATAATGACATCATATATATATACATATATCTAATGGATTTTCTGGAGTTCTAATTTTTAGCTCAGTAACACAATGATTCCATATGGCTCTTGAATTTTCATTCTTTACGACTTTAGAATTGTTAAGAAGGGACCACATGTTAAGCTAATGCAAACATTTTCGAAATCTAGGAGAACCTACTTCATAAAATGCGACTTTCAATTTATATTCTATTTTTCTCACATTTCTACTATGATGACCTTGGAAACTATTAATAACATATAGTTATTATAATTATGATTTATAATATGAAAACTTTAAATTTAATCAAAAACTTAATATAGTAATACGAATACTTAAAGATCAAACGCAGGTGAATATAGAGCACTCATTAAAAATGTAAGTTACAAAAAAACAATCTTTAATTTTGTTTTTATAGTGGTCCTACCTGGTAAGACAACAGGTACAGCTAGACTGGTGCTTCGCAGAGTGACAGATACAGCAGACATAGAACTTGAATTTCACGATGAAGATGATGAAGAGGAAGAATAGCAATAATCAGAGTGATTTCCATTTTTTATTTTCATAATAAGTTTTAATTATTAATATAATTAAAATAATTAATTAATTAAAGTTTTCGTATTATAAATCATAAATGATAAAATTTATTATAAGGCCATTTCCGCCGTTCTTTGAGTTTTCAAAGTTATGAGTCTACAAACTATATAAAAATTTTCCTCTATATGTAGAGCCCTTATCTCAAAATTTAATTATTATATCAACTTATTCTCTCTCTCTCTACAGTTATTTATGGTCCATTTAAATTGGCTGGACCACAACTCTTATTTTGTATTTCTTTGAAGTTAAGATACAAATGAGTTCCTAATCTTTTATCATAAGTTAATTCATCATCCTATACTTAAATTTTAATATATTTATTTATAAAAGTAAATTTGGTCGCCAATTATAGCTCTTAGTTAAAATCTGGGTTACGATTATCATTTATTGTCTTTGATTCTGCTTGAGTGCCTGCAAATGATATCTTGAAGCATGGATAAACACTATTCTGTACCAGGTCTAGAGCAGCCAAATGTTCAGCCCTGAATATCCAAAATTTTAAAGTGTGCCCTGACAACTTGACACGACCGGATTTGAATAACTTGATAGCTCTATTATCGTTTCTGCCCCTCAAATCTTAAGAGAGATCATGCACACGTGGCTTGTCTCCTCGTCCCAATACATTTATAGATATTTAAGGAAAGCGTTTATACCCTATGTTTCATCTTATGCATCAACCATAACTACCCACATGCGATAGAGCTCGTGATCTTTGTTTATTTTGTAAATGTAGGCCAAATAAAAGGGAAATTAACCTATCATGTAGCTAGCACCTATAAAATTAAGATATAGTAGTGACACCTTTATCATTCCAATTTCCAAATCGTCAAGTTTCAAATTATTGAAATTAAAGAACAGTAATTCATTGAAAAATGGGTTGTTGTTTGCACTTTGGTGACTTTTTCCATTATCGTTTAACCCAGTACCTCTATTTATTTTTATTTAGTCATTTTTAAAATTAATTTTCTATATAGTTCCAATAGATTAAATCTATCTCGAATATCAGATTCAATTTATAAAAAGATTTGAAATTTTGATGGAAATAAGCGATTAAGATAATTTACTTCAACCATTTGATATGGGTTTTATTCCTCTATAAACGTCGCTAGAAATCCATCTCCTACAGCTTTTCCTTAAGCTTTGGTGTCTATCACTACTATAAAATATGTATCTGTATTCTATAATAACTTCCTTCATCTAAATCTAAGATAAGTTATGGTTAATACTATTATCAAAATTGAATCTTAACGAGCAAGAATTTCATAATGAGTTTTTGATATTCACAAATATCTGATCATTTTAAAGTAAAGTTGATTTTTTGGGGGAAATTTGTTCACCTACATCAAGCTAACAAGATTCTTCTTTTTTGCTCTTCTGTCTGCTCTGGGTACTTTTATCCCTGACTTTAGTCACTAAAATCTATGACCTCATCGAGTTATTAGATAATAAATGCACAAATTAATCATATAATACAAATTTTATAAGCTTTGGTTATTCCTAGATGAGCAATAAATGTTAATTAGCATTTGGCAAGATAACCGGGTTTTATTTTGGTTTCAATTTTATATCTCACATTATGAATCACAAAATAAGAATGGGAAAGATTTACCAGTTTTTTTATTGCTTCTTCTTTAAGGTTTGGTTTCTCTTTTCGAATTCCTTGTCCGAAAAATTACCATTAAAATTATAGTGAGTAAACTTACAGCAAAAGTATGATTTTTATTGACTTATATCTTTGATTTGCTGAGCAAAATACTGCTTCTGTTGTAAAAAACTCATTTTTTTCATGTTGTTTGCTAAGACAATTATTAAATCTTTATTTGATAAATTTATATTATTTTCCTCTGATTAATTCACTCTATTAATACTATTTCACTTTTAAGAGAATATAAAATTTGAACATAAACATCTAAGTTATATAGATTAAACTTATACTTATTCTTTACAAATTATAAGCTGAATTCTCAACTGCTTCAATTATAGCATTAACCCAGTGCTCATTCTCTCCAGCTTGTTCTTCCCTAATTACTTAAACCTTGCGTTTAGTTTTTAGTTTGAAAGACTCGTCTCTATTGAACTTAATTACTAAGTCACTAGTCAAAGATATCTCACCTCTGAAATCATTGTCATTTTTGTAGTACTTTAAGCGTGGCTCACTAATTAGAACAAAGATTCGGATTATTGCACGAAAAATTTTTTTTTTTTAAAAAGCCACGTATAAGTTCTTATATTTATTACAACATGTCTATGGCCTCTCTTTTTTTAGTAGTTGATTATCAGTCATTTATTGAAAAAGGTAATTAATTAAATAATATCAGGTTAATTAAACTTGGCTTATTAGAACTATATTTCTGTATCTATTGTCTGATGACGTTTATGAAAATATTTTATTAAGTAGCATTTTTATTTGTTGTAGTGTAAATTTTTAGAGTTAAACTGCTTGTTGATATTTTTAATTTTATAGAGGATGGGCTTTTGCTGATTTAAATTTCACCAATCTATCCCTTTGAAAAATTGATTATTAATAAAGCTTAGCAGTCATTTTTACTTTCCTTAGGGCCAAATCGAACCCTATATTATAGCTCTTTAATTAATAGCCTATAAACTAGGTCATTGCTTACTTCATCAAAACTAGATTGAAATTTGTAATCCACATTGATGATTAATTGAAATGTTTGCCATTCTTAGCTTGACTTGAAGTGCAGCTAGCCACAAATTAATTCATAAAAAATAACCCAAAGAGCCCATAAGTTTGCTCTTGAAAAGAGTTACTCTTTTCAAGCATTTCTGGAGATACATAAAGAGGTGTTTTACAAAATGTTCTATGCTATGGTATGAGGTTAGATACATATTGATTTGTTGAAAAATACGTGCCTTGCTTTATCTTAATCAAATCCCCATATCAAACTATTATGCCTTTATTTTGAAAATATTCCAAAGTAGTAATTATTTCAGCTAAATATAAAATTGTGTTAGGTTTAAAGGAAACTTCCCTTCAAATTTTCGAATCATCTATGACAAGGTCCCCTTATTCACATACTCATTTAAGAAATATGCATGCTTTTTATCCTTTACGTAACATGCTACATAAAATTGAAAATACCTAAAAGGATTGATGCAGTTTGATTATATTTGGATGGTCTAAGCTTTTTAAAATAGCCTTTTCTCTCAACATTTTTTTCTAATTTCTTACAATCTCATAAAATGTTTTAATTTTTGAGAAAAACTAAACTTTTACAAAAAACTTCTTCTCAAGTTTTTTTTAAAGTGTATGATTGATTATTCAATTTAAATTTAATCTTGAAAACATATCCGAATGAATACTTCCTAATTATTTTTGAGAGTAAAAATCTTTAAGAAGTATATTTTCAAAGTCAATTTAGTCAAAGAACTCATCTTGTGCCCCAAAAAGTTTATCTCAAAATTCTTTGCAATTAATTAAATTGGAATCATTTCAAATATATTAATTGATTCTTATTTTATTATCTGCGATTTCGGCGTTAATTAATTAAGTAGAATGATTATATAAAGTAAATCTACTTTCTCATTTCTAATTTAATCCTGTCAAGCCTGTACTATGATCTTTATTCTTTTTTCTTTTTATCTCTTTTTAGTACTAAGGCTGTCACACTTACTGAGAATTCCCTGAAAAACATCAAATAAAATATCAATGAATAGAGAAATAAAAAATTTTATGTCTGTTTAAATAAAAATATTGATTTTGCCCTTTAAAGGTAAGATTTATCAAAATCTTACTGTTACTGTTATTATATTATTTTTTCTCTTTAAAGAGTTATATATTTCTATTTTTCTTTTTGAGATTTGAGGGCTAAATATTTGAGTCTTAATCCATTATAAATGAAAAGCCATTTAAATCAGTTATCTATTGAGAACGATCTTGCGATATTTAATTTTAGTAGAATTCATATAATATTTTTGTGCTATCTTATTATTAAATTAGGTAATCATACTATTAGGTTTTATATTTTATCATTATCTATTATATTTGGACTAATCAGAAAAAAACTTAATTGAGAGATTAAAGATAAAAAACTTGACATCACTAATAATAAAATCAAAATCAAAGGAAAACTCGTAAAATAAGGATATAAGTGAATAAATTGGTAAATATCCATTGTAAATATAATTAAGTATAATTGTTGAATTCTATAAACATTAATGCAATATATATTATAATGAGAAACTGAAATGGGAATTAGGGAATCTCTCTTCAGATACTTGCTCATTTTGTGTCTTTTGAAAAATGCAGAAACTTATGCCAATTAAGTATAAGTTGAATTATGTTCTCAAGAATCTTCAAAAAGCTTTAATAATAAATTAGTTGAATAGATTTAACGCTTACTTTTAAACAAATTTTACAATTTATTGGTATATATAATAATTATTCTTAAAATTTTTCTTGATTAATTTTTGTCATAAATGGACACGAAGGCATTTATTCATATGTCCAGCTCCCTATCTTTCCAAGAATCAAAATGACAATGGGTTTGTTTGATAGTAGTCTCAAAATAATCTAAAGAAAATTAAACTGTCAAGAAAATTTAAAAAAACTCATTTTATTTGTGAATTGACTTTCAAAAGTTCTTGGACATTATATCAAGTGCACTTATAATACATAATTGGCTTCAATAAATATTTGATGAAAAGTTTGATGCCAATTAAAGAAAAAGGTGCTATAGAAAAGTACCTACGAATGCACCTTAAAAGATAGAGCGCAATGCAATCTGCAAGAAAATAAAGTTTTGATTGAATGGTGAGCTGACTTTCAATAGTTCTTTGACATTCAAAACCCCAAAACCCTTTCAGTAGTTTTATTGAGTTTTTGATTGATAAAATTAGACTATTAGTTCATACTTTATTAGGGTTTTAATAGGGTTTATGTAGGGGTTTAATGTTTAAATATTAGTAATTTAAGTGAGTATAACAAGCGAGTTTTTAAAATATTTCACACAAACATAAGCTTAGAGTCATGTGGCAGTTCTCTGAATTTTATCTTTCTAAGTTGATGTTTGATTTTTCTATTGTTTGTTAATTCTCTTAGCTTGGCTTGATAATAGTTGAGTATGCAAGTTCTCTGAGACCTCCATTTATATTATTTTTATCGAGATATTGTTTGATTCTCTGCTTAGAATCTCTCTCACCCCTGCAGCTAAAGTAATCGTTTCTTGGCATGTCGCTCTCTATTATTATTACTGCTAGAGCCCAGATATCCCATTAAGTGTCTCCATCTCTCCAATCCTCTCTCTCTGGGAAATATCCAGGAGTGCCGTATACATTTCCTTATGCAGAGGCTTGCACTCTTTGAGCTCTGTTGAAGTCAATAATATAAACTCTAAGAGGCTGAAAGTTCATCATGATGTTCTCTGGCTTTAAGTCTCTATGAACATAACCTAGCTTGTGAAGCTCTTCAATCCCCTCAACTATCTGCTATACTATCTAGCTTATTTATCTCAGGCATCTATTGTCAGATAAGAATTCTCTGTAAGTCATTTCAAGTAAAGGAAGACTGAAGGCTACATGATCTTTACCAAGGAAAATAGCATCAAGCAAGATGATATGCCTGCACTCATTTAACTTTGCCTTTTAAAGAGCATAATACTCATTACCAAATTCCATTTGGAACTTGTCATAAGCAAGGAAGTAATTCAAAAGGATATATCTTGTAAGCATATTAGTCATCTGTAATGACTCTCTTCTCTATTTTTTCTTCAAGAGTGAGGTAGCTTTCTAGGCAAGAATCTAAGTCAATAATTTTTAATATGGGAATCTTCATTGCCTCTATTTTAACCATAATTTTATTGATCTCAGAGACTGGAAAGTTCTTGACTGCTTTCTTCATTTTAACTTACTTCTAGACTTCAACTCTAAGAGACTCCACTGGGTTTCTTGATCTTCTCTTTTAGAGGAATCTATTCCCTGTAGGTTCATGAATAAAGACAAAACTTTAATTGTGCTTTTCTTTAAGTGCACTTTAAGATCTCTAGTATGAGAATATGGCTTATCACAGAACTCAAAGACATACTTCCCATCTTTCTTTTAATGCTTGAGATATAACCTTGGCATATCGTATTGTACATCTCTCAAGTGTCTCTTATAAGTTGACTTGTAAGGGAAAACTTTATTGCATTATTTGCATTAATAGTCAACTTTAGCTGGCATTTATTTATGCTCAAGGCCGGGTTGTTTAACCTCCTCCTCAATTTGCACAGCTTCTTTGATAACCTCCTACTTAATTGATATTTAAATCTTAAAGCTAGATTGGTCAAAGTTGTCATAAGTAGGCTCCCACTGAGTACAAGCGTCTCTGGTCTCTACTTTTCTTTGTTGCTGGAATGATAACTTTTATTGACTTGATCCAAGTAATGCCGCTCTTCTTAACAGGTTAGCGCTCATTTTAGTTTGCTGATATATTTTATTTTAATAGTGATAAAATATACCTTGATAAACTATAATAGCAGAGTATAAGACACTCTTGTAAATTTTTTGTTGAGAGGTAAGAAAATTAAGTAACCATAGAAGACTTTAAGTTGACATATTTTATGAGAATTTTATACATTTTAGTAAATTAAAATACTCCTAATGAAGTTTTGTTTCTTTAGGAGGTCCTCCAAATCAAGTTTTAACTTAATTTGGAGGTTAGGTTATTAAACATTTTTAAATTTAATATGCTCCTAATAAGTTTTAACCTTAAAATTTTACTCCTAATAAAGTTTGAACTTAATTTGGAGAACCTCCTAAAATAATTAAACATTATTAGGAGCAATTTAATGGAGATAGTTTGATAAAAATGGAAATTAATCTATGAAACTTGGAGCAAGGTTTTTAATGCTTCTCCGCATATCTTTCAAGGTTGACCTCCAATAGGTCCTCCCTATTTAGTTGTAAGATTTTAATAAACTTAGAATGGATATCCATAATTTTAAATTTCATTAACATTTTTAGAAACAGGAAGCAAGATGGAGTCTATGAATGATGCAATGAAGAGAATTTAATCTCAAGATTTAATAGGAAAATTCAGAAGTAAAGAGGACCTTTATAGATATTTTGTATAGCAAGGTAAGTTCTTAAGTAAGATTAATAAATCCATTTAAGTTGGATTGTTCTTGCCAACTAAGGAGGGAAATAAAATCTTAAAAGCCTTACTGAGTGAAGACAAAAAAGCTTTTAAGTCTAATTAAATTAGGATGATAGAGAACCTAACTTCCCTGAAATATCAGTGACTTACCTATATGACGATGCTATGAGTGATCCGGACGTAGCTCTCTACCTTCCATCAAAGCTACAGCTCTCTAATAAGTTGCCAGAGAGAAACTTCTTCTTTGGTGTTCTTGCAACTATGAAGCCTGAGTACTTAAATGAAGTTATTTAAGAAGCTTATAAGAAACGCTACAGCATCTCTCCTGAAGAAAAAGAGAAACAAGGTATTAAAATAAGTGACACCTAGCTGTAGGAACTTTAAAAGCTTCCTTTCATCTCAAGTAAGCTTAGTCTTCTAACTTTATAGAAAAACCTGGACTGCAATAAACTTGATGAAAGAGCGCAGCAAATTAAACAGAGAGAGAAAGTCTCAAGTAAAGCATGAATTGAGTAAGAGACTCTTAAAGATTTCTAAAAGCCAGACGAGATGAACATAGATGCAGGGGCTGGCACAAAGAGAAGAAACATGGACCCAAGCAAGCCTTAAGAGGAGAAAAGAAAGAGAAGCCAAATCCCTTTACAGGCAATTTTAATATGTGAACTTATTCATTCGTTTAAATCTAATACTTATTTATAAACACAAAATCTCCCTTCTCTTGCGCACACTTTAGCTTTCTCATCACTGCGACTCTCTTAGCAGCACTCTTAATAAAATCGAAATGTATCTATCTTTAAATCATGCATCAGATGGTAGAGCAGCAATTTTTTATATTGACCTTTCAATAACCCCCAATATAATTCAATTCCATTGAATTAAGGGCTGTAAGGAACATTAAATACAGGTGTTATATTTAGCCTTTCATATTCTTTCCTTGAGTCTTTAGTTTTATGAACTGATAAGTTATAAAAGAATAAAATAATCTCTTAGTCCGCGTACTTATCTCTGAGTTATTGCCAAGAACTGAATATATTATTCAGTCTTTATAGAACGAGGGTGAATAACATAAGTCTCGAGGCCACTATCTTCACTTATTCCACTAAGAATAGCATGAGTTTACACCTTAACATTTTAGTCATAAACTTCTATATTACTATACCTCTTGTACCAAGACCTTGATATAAAGGCATCGAATGTAAATACTGCCTCATCAGCGTGTATGACCTTTATATTATGCTCTTAAGACCTCTGCATTTAATCGAATATATAATTTAAATTAGTCTTATAAAATGGAACATTAAAGTCAATCACTCTCTTAATGCGATTGACTGTCTTGTAAGATATTCCGTTCTTTTTATATATGTTAGCTATCGATTAAGCAGATATGTGAAGCTCAGGAAATTGGCGATGAAACATCACAGCCCTCTAGGCTAGAGAAGAATGAGACCAGTATTTAAGAGTCTTATCATTAATAAGATATTCAATATGATGCTGCTAAAATTTTAAGGGTCTCTTAGGATTAGAATTAAGATGCTATCTCTTTTAATTCAATGCTAATAGACAGTGAGACCTCACAGTTGCTGGAAATTTATGGAGTAGCCTTGATATAGACGTATAATTCAGAACAGGCTTGAGTTATTGACTATATTCATCGCATCCATATCGCAACTTAAACAATAAATCTATAAACTCACTGTCATAAACTGACGACGAGCAAGACCTCGCATATACTAACTTAAAATACTACTATTTAAACATTAAACCCCTGCATAAACCCTATTAAAACCCTAATAAAGTATGCACTAATAGTCTATTTTTATCAATCAAAAACTCATTCAAACTACTGAAAGGGTTTTGGCGTTTTTATTATACTAAGTGCACTTAAAATACATAATTGGCTTCAATAAATATTTGAGTGAAAAGTTTGATGTCAAATAAAAAAAAAGGTGCTATAGAACAGTACCTACGAATGAACCTTAAAAGATAGAGCGCAATGCAATCTGCAAGAAAATGAAGTTTTGGTTGATTGGTGAGTTGACTTTCAAAAGTTCTTGGACATTATATCAAGTGCACTTATAATACATAATTGAATGAGTTACAACATGTTAATTTGAAATTTTAATGATTTTTAGAGCATTTAAAATAATAAGAAAAATTATTTTATCGGCCCAGAGGGCTATTACCCTAATTTTTTTAACAGCCTGCTCGCTTTATTTAATTTTCAAATGTATTTTCCTTAACGACTCTTTATATTAAAAACTATATTTTCATTTATCTTTGAGTCTTTTAATATATGTATTTTAAGCCTCCTTGCTTAATTTTAATTATTTAGGTTTGTAAGATTTAAGCTTAAAGCAAATGTATATTCATAGTAGGCTATATTAATACAATATACAAGTAAAATTAGAGAAAAAATAAAGATACATCATTTCTTTTACTAATAATTATAATAGATCAAATGAGATACATTTTGATTAAGAATAAGAACCGTTAGCTTTATATAAGATTCAGAAATAATAAATATATAAAATAATTAGTAAATATTTATTTCTTAAGAAATAATGCAAAGCATTTTAAACAAATATTAAACTAAATGTTAAACATGGCTCTCAATTAGAAGCTGCCTATAAATAAAGTAATTAAACATAAAAATAACAAAATAAATTCTATTGTAAATTATTTAATTTATAATAGTTGCCTGTAATATTTAAATTATTCTTATCAAATGAAATTTTAGATTGATATATTCTAAAAAATAAAAGTCAATGAGTAAAAATATTTGAAATAATAATTGTTTGATAGGATATAAAAGAGACGTCAAAATTTCTATTTATTATTAATTATAAATAGGGTTAAATTTAGAATATATAAAATGAAAGGTAATTTTCAACAGATAAAGATTTTCAAAAGGAAAATAACATTATGTTAACCAATTAATTGGCCAGTACAGAGAAATTTAAACTTACTATATTGATAAAATAGAAAACAAAAGTGAAAAATAAAATGTGGAATTTTAAAGCAACTGCTTTTAAATATAAATATGTAAATAAAATTATATTAATGTATCATAAGTGTGAAATAAATATGAGATTACTTTGAAACAGAAAAGCATAAATAACACTTAGTATGTAACTAATCATTCTAATATTTTATTTATATTTATTTCCTAAATCAATTGTTATTTAGGGCAGTAGTTTGAAGGAATTTGGAACTATTTTTTATTATATTTATAGATATTCATTATTTTAATTGATTTTTGATTATGAAATTTAATCAGCGCAAGTTGAATGACCTAAATCCGAATTTATCAGACATTAGTATAAATTTATCAGATATAATGCATAGTAAGTTAGCAATTAGATTTTTTAAATCTGAAATATAGTTAAAAGCTTACTTACTTTGAGTTATTTGATAAGAAATGAGTGTTATTACCAGAGAAGTTTTATCCTTATCTTCAATTGGATGTATTTGTCGGCATATTAATTTTAAATAGAGGAATTTATAAATATATTACGTTTTTTTAATTAATTATAACAATTTTTAATTTTCAAACATTTATGATCGATAATGTGAGCACATATAGTAAAACTAAGTATAAAGAGGAATCATTAAATATTTAGGTATTGGTTTTGACCAGAAGTATAATTGAAATATGCTTGCTACTAAAAAAGTTATTGGTAAATATATATTAAATTATTGTGTCAAAATCTAATATAGTATTGAAATGAAAATAAACATAAATATGAAGATAGGAAAATATCTCTAAAAAAAATTAAAAAAAAATATCCTTTATATTAATGGTTTATAATTGTTCTTATTTTATATTAATTTTATAATTAATAAAATGAAATTTTCATTAAAATATTTTATAATACACCAATACGCAAAAAAACAAATAATTTTTATTTTTTTCTTATATTTTTTATAAAAATGAAATGAACTTTTTATTGAAATATTTATAAAACATTCTTACACAATATGGTTTTTAATTTCTTTATGGAGATAGTAACCAATATCTTGAGAGTGGTACCAACATTGAATGTGAGGTTCCAAAGTTGAAAACTCAGTAGCAAAATAGTTTGAAAGGTCAAAATCAACTTTGATAGGCGCAAAACGATTCCAGTAATCAACCTTATAACAATTTTGGTTATATTTACCATTAACTTTCTGAATTTCGATTCATGAGCATAAGAGCAATATTTTTGGAGATTTCCAAACAAACTTTAGATTCATACTAATTTTCATTGTAATAAATATAAATTGCAAAATTCATGTTTGTCCTTAAGAAACCTAATTTTATTTGGTGTTAAATCTTTTTTATGCTCTGCACATTGAACAATTAAATTATTCAAGTTGAGTAATCTAGTTATTTAGACTGTGATGAGCACAAATGTGGAATAAAAATGTTTTATCTTAAAAGATGGGTGATTTAAAGCGAATCTAAGCTTTATAAGGGATTTTTTGTTGTTGTTAGTTTATAAACATTAAAAATTTTAGAATTCTCAATTCATCTGAATAATTTCAAGGAATTTATTCCATGGGATTACCAAGAAATATTCCAATTCACTAAATTTGGAATCCCTAGTAAGAGTGAAACACCAGAAGATAAGAAATAAAGTCATTTTTTTAATCAAAAGTTAAAATGACTCATTTTCGTCCATCTCGAAATATGACTCATACCGAGCTTATCTCTTGCAAAATTCAACTTTCTATTCAATATTTCCCTACAAAATCCTTAATATTTATTCTGTTCATTTGGGTCTCGTTGAACAGGTGTGCTTTATCAGAATTGATTAGTCTTCAAAACGCGCATTGTTACTGTCATTAGAATTTGGTGTGATCTAATTTGTAATATAGTGAATTTAGTGGTTACTATTATTATATTTTTTTTAATTATAAAATGTAATTTCATTTATATATTTATTAAACACCCTTCCGCACAGCTGTGAAGAATAATAAGCTATTATTGCCCACTTCGTCCCACATTAGTCTTGATTCCCTTTTTGTGCAGGGGAACCTTTCTGAGCTTTTAATGCCATATTTTTAATTATTTCTTAATAATTAAAAATTATTTCTTAATAATTATTAATAAATATAGAAATTTGAATTTAATTTTTAATGTAAAATTAAATTTTTTATTAAAATATTATTATAAAACACTTCCACACGAAATAGTCAATAATTTTTCTTATTATATTTTAATTTATTATAATATATTAAATCATTATTAATATTATTGCTACTACTATAGATGGACTTTGGAGTAACTTCATTAGTAAGTGCTGATAAGTATAAGGTGAGGGACATTGCCCCCCCCAGATCCATGCTATCTTCTTTCCGAAAAGCCTTGGTTCAATTTCTTAGGTGGCGATGTATAAAACATTAAAAGTTAGTTAAGTTATGTGCATTTATAACGAAACTCGTTATGATATCTACTTGAGAATTCTTAAATTCTCACTCTAACTTATGTTATTCTTAATCAATTGATCTCAACTGGTACCTTAAACATTTATGAAAAATAAGTAGAAAGTTTAATTAAAAATGAAGACTTAATATTTGAATAAGAAAGTTAATGTTATAGTTTGAAATATTTAAAGTGGAACTACTAATCATCTTTACAGTGATCCTCATAGATATCTCCAACAGCATGAATGAATTTTCCATTATCCCTGTCTTTCTATTGTTATCTGTAGTGTTGACTTAGGTTGATTAGCAGTCAGACTGGACAAGACCTATTTTTTAAATAATTTAAAGATATTAAAATTGTAAGTTACAAAAAATAGATGAATAATTAATACCACCATTCATTTTATTTTTTAAATTAATTTAACAACTTATCAATTTCCTTTTATAAATTATGATTGCTAACAGCTTCAGATTCCCAGGTAAATTGAAATCTGATCTCAGAATAAAAACGTGAATTTACAGCTACCACCGCACTGCTAGAGGCAGGGGACATGCCCCCAGGATAAATCCCGAATGGCAGTTAGGGAACTAAAAGGATGGCCGCCGGTAGTCTAGTGAGACCGTAGACATTTTATTCACTAAGCCTAATCAACTAATCAAAGGTTAAATCAAACATATTTAATAGTAGTAGTAATAATAATAATGATTATATATTAAGTACTAGATTATTAAAGTTAATTTCTAGTATTTATTTTATCTTTCAATTAATATCTAAAATAAAATTTTCATTAAAGTATGTTTATGAACACTCCTATGCAAAATAGTTTAATATTTCTTATAAAATTTTAATTTTATTATTATAAAATTAAATTATTAAAATGTTTTTATAAAACACCAACATTTATTAATTTAATTTATATTTTTCAATCTTACATAAATCTATTTTAAATTGAAATTAATAAATATTATTTTTATTTGTCTTTCTAACTATTTTTTACATTTTCAATCAAATATATTTTAATTATCTTATAGTATTGATTATTTAATTTTTCCTTGATAAAAAAATATAATTTTTTAATCACAAATTTTATAATTAAATTAAAAAATTATCTGTTCTGACCGAGACCCACCCTCCTACCCCCCTCCCCCCCTCACTTTATAGTAATTTTTGATAAACTTATTTTTTACTAAAAATAAATTTCTTGCCTGAGGGCCGTTATTACCATTATAGATATAACTTGATGTGTTTCACTTAGTTCGTCAACCTTTTTGAAAACAATCTCCAATAGGGAAATAATTAAAATAACATTGCTTTTTACTTTTATTTAACAATATATTAAGAATTAATATAATAATTTTCCCAATAATTTTTCTTCTATTTATTTCTTTATAAATACTTTGGGGGGGGGGAAGTTTCCTGCCCCAAAAGGTAGTTTCCTGCCCCCACATTAAATTTTATGTTTTTTGCAATATATTATTATAAATAAATATATTCAATTTCAATTACCATAATCATGTACTAAACAACATTTATTATTTTATAATTTTCAAGGTACATAATTATTCTTTTTCAAATTAATATAATTAACAAGGCTGAAATAAGAGATTTTTATTAATAATTAACGTAATTTTTATTAAATTTTAAATTCATTATCAAGGTAGAAATGATATTTGAAGCTAAATTTTTAAAAAAACTACATCATGATTGATGATAAAGATTCTTTGAAAATTATAAAAATTTCATATTTTTTATGTGTGGGGCAGGAAACTACCTTTTTGGGGGCAGGAAACTTCCCCCTTAGGGTGCATATAAAATTTTGGGGCAGGAAACTTCCCCCCCCCAATACTTTTAATATTATTTTAACTTTATTTTGTTAGTTACTAATAAAATCTTATTTTCTTCATTAATGTATTTAAATTGTAATAAAAAACAAAAGAAATTATATAGAACTTTTCCAAATCTAAGCTAAACCAAAAAAGATTTTATTAGTAACTAACAAAATAAAGTAAAAATAATATTAAAAGTATTTATAAAGAAATAAATAGAAGAAAAATTATTGGGAAAATTATTATATTAATTCTTAATATTTAGTTAAATAAAAGTAAAAAGCAATGTTATTTTAATTATTTACCTATTGGAGATTGTTTTCAAAAAGGTTGACGAACTGAGTGAAACATATCAAGTTATATCTATAATGGTAATAGCGGCCCGCAGAGCAAGAAATTTATTTTGAGTAAAAAATAAGTTTATCAAAAATTACTATAAAGTGAGGGGGGGGGGTCTCGGTCAGAACAATTATCTTTTTTAGAAAACTTAAATACTATCATTTATATTATTCGTCTTTTAGAATAGTCTATTATAATAATTTTTATGAGATACTATTAATCTAATATACTTTATAATCAAAAAGTTGATTTATAAATTTTATTAATAATTGATTTTATAATTAATTGGTTTTATATAGAAATAAGATTATATAAATTTCATTTTTCTTAAAAACTAAAATTTTAATTAAGTTTTATTTTATATTTAAATTACTCTAATTTATAGTAGAATGACTATTATCGATCATGAATTTTTCAAATTTAAAAATTATTGAAAGTAATCAAATAACGTAATATATTTCTATTTCTTTAAATATTAAATAAAATGTACAAAATTATATCTAGCAAAACCATAAAACCTCTCTGAGAACTCCTGCACATTTTAGTAATTAAACATGAAGTAAGTATTTAATTTAGATATATTAAACTTAAAAATACTTATTTTCCTCAAAATATATCAGTACTCACTCAATATTTAAAAATGTCTCAAATCCTATGAATTTAGGAATTTATAATTGCGCTACCTAAATAGTACACTAATAACGTACATAAAACTAAGATTATAATAACAGTCTAAAAAACTCATAAATTTCACAAAAAAACATCTTCGTGAAATGACAAATGATTTCAGAAATATAAAAATAAATGAAAATATATACTTCATAATAATAAGTAAGAGTTTATTTTAGTTGATAAACTATAGAAAACTTCCATCAGTATTTCATTTTTCTCTTTAATTAATATCATTTAATCTAATAATACTAAATTATAGGCAGTTTATTTATTTTACATATTTATAAATTCCTATTCTTTTGTATTTTAGCAATATTACCCCTTAAATAGCCATATTAAACAATTTACTTAAATCTAAACTGCAATTGTATATTGTAATCAGTTTATAGATTAAATTTTTAAAAATTGATAAGCAATATATAAAACAATTAAATTATATGTTTTTTTTGTCAGATATTAAATATTGATATTATAAATAATATTGTAAATGTTACTATACGTAAAAAAAACAATTAAATTATTTATTAGAAAAATATAAATAATCTATTGCAAGATCTATAATAAATTATATTATCTAACATATCCTACTAATAGATTTCCAGTAAGTTATTGCATTTGCATAAATGAGCTAAGTAAAATTAAATTTTTTAACTATATAGATAATGCTTTCTTAAAAACATATAAATCATAAAAGAGCATGAAAATTTAATATTGTATATGAATTTTTCGAAATTAAATTTTGAAATTAAGATAAATTAAAACAGATTTTAATTTGACTACATTGAAATAAGATAGAATATGTGAATCGGTAGTGAATTTCTTTAATAAATGCATAAATCGCTTTAAATAGAGTTCTTTAGCAGCTATTTAAGACTGGAGTGGTACTGGCAAACACTCTTAAAAGCCTCATTTTCCTCATCTTTTTCTACTTAAATAGCTTTGCAGGCAGTGGATGAATCCTCACAAGATATTCTGCTCTGATTCGTATCGGTACCATTGTCAAATTCCAATTGTCCAGTGAAGCAGTTGCTCATACCTCATCCACTTCTTGGTTCAATCGTAAATTTTCAAAGTTGCTAAAGGCGGAGAGATTTCCATTTTTCTAGTAGGAATTATTAAAATTAGAGAGGCTGAATAAATTAAATTAAACGGATTAAAACTTTTAAAGTTTTAATGATAAAAGATTAAATTTGTCAGTAATTGTTTAATATATAGAAAATTTCAATTAGTAATGTCTTAATTAATTTGAAACAGGAATTAATTAATTAAGGCTTAGTTTAATTTGATTTATTCACCCTCTCTTATTATAATAATTACTACTAAATGAATGGAAATCTCTCCTCCTTTACCATCTTTGAAAATTCACGATTGAACCAAGAAGTGGATGAGGTATGAGCAACTGCTTCAAAGGACAATGGGAATTTGACACTCAAAATCCCAAAACCACTTAATGAGGTTTATAAGTGCTTTGATTTGTAGGGAATTTGTTAGGGGTTGGGGTTATTAATTAAATGTGAGAAAAAAATAGCAAGCTTTTGGGGTCTATTTATGATGAAGAGTATATAGATTTAGTGTTTAAACTGCGATATGGATGTGATATATACAGTGAATAAGTCAAACCAGTACTGAACTATAAGTCTATTGCACTGCTCTTAAAGCGAAGTCCATCAACTGTTCGATCCCACTGCCTTATAGCAGTATAACTAAAGCAATAATAGCTGAATTCTATGCCTAAGAGGAAGTCAAAGGTTCTATAAAAGCATATTGACTATCTTATTAATGATAAAACTTTGAAGTATTGGGCTCACTTCTCTCTCGACCAACGAGCTACTATGTTTCACCGCCAGGCTCAAAACCCCAAAACCCTTTCAGTAGTTTGATTGAGTTTTTGATTGATAAGTAGACTATTAGTGCATACTTTATTAGGGTTTTAATAGGGTTTATGTAGGGGTTTAATGTTTAAATATTAGTAATTTAAATTTAGTATAACAAGCGAGTTTTTAAAATATTTCACACAAACATAAGCTTAGAGTCATGTGGCAATTCTCTGAATTTTATCTTTCTAAGTTGATCTTTGATTGTTTCTATTGTTTGTTAATTCTCTTAGCTTGGCTTGATAATAGTTGAGTATGCAAGTTCTCTGAGAACTCCATTTATTTTATATTTATCGAGATATTGTTTGATTCTTTGCTTAAAATCTCTCTCACCCCTGCAGCTTAAAGTAATCGTTTCTTGGCATGTCGCTCTCTATTATTATTACTGCTAGAGCCCAGATATCCCATTACGTGTCTCCATCTCTCCAATCCTCTCTTTCTGGGAAATATCCAGGAGTGCCGTATACATTTTCTTATGCAGAGGCTTGCACTCTTTGAGCCCTGTTGAAGTCAATAATATAAACTCTAAGAGGCTGAAAGTTCATCATGATGTTCTCTGGCTTTAAGTCTCTTTGAACATATCCTAGCTTGTGAAGCTCTTCAATCCCTTCACCTATCTGCTATGCTATCTAGCTTATTTATCTCTGACATCTATTTTCAGATAAGAATTCTGTGTAAGTCAATTCAAGTAAAGGAAGCCTGAAGGCTACATGATCTTTACCAAGTAAAATAGCATCAAGCTAGATGATATGCCTACACTCATTTAACTTGTCCTTTTAAAGAGTATAATACTCATTAGCAAATTCCATTTGGAACTTGTCATCAGCAAGAAGTTATTGAATGGATATATCTTGTAAGCATATTAGTCATCTGTAATGACTCTCTTCTCTATTTTTTCTTCAATAGTGAGATAGCTTTCTAGGCAAGAATCTAAGTCAATAATTTTTAATATGGGAATCTTTATTGCCTCTATTTTTACCATGATTTTATTGACCTCAGAGACTGGAAAGTTCTTGACTGCTTTCTTCATTTTAACTTACTTCTAGACTTACACTCTAAGAGACTCCACTGGGTTTCTTGATCTTCTCTTTTAGAGGAATCTATTCCCTGTAGGTTCATGAATAAAGACAAAACTTTAATTGTGCTTTTTCTTTAAGTGCACTTTAAGGTCTCTAGTATGGGAATATAGCTTCTCACAGAACTCACAGACATACTTCCCATCTTTCTTTTAATGCTTGAGATATAACCATGGCATAATGTTGTGAATATCTCTCAAGTGTCTCTTATAAGTTGACTTGTAAGGGAAAACTTTATTGCATTCTTTGC